>QNGE01003606.1:5291-33390 GCA_008508345.1 Paragonimus westermani
ATATATATATATATATGCGTACATGTATGCATGGTGTGCTTCGAACGTAAAAGCCACAAGGATTGGCAAGCGTGCCGCAATATGTAAAAAAAAGTGTAACATGAAAAGGCAAACAAATATGAAGTTACACACACAGACTCACAACACAATTCCCACTGATTTCTGTTCCTCACCATATCAGACAGCGTCCTCAACAAAAGGTGCTCAGTCTCCTTCGGATCCCAGCCGGGAGTGTCCTACTGAAGCGAGCTTCAAAGTAAGTGCCTTCATACCTCAAACCCAAATCATGCGCTGACCACCGGGCTGCCGCTTCCAGCCCAACCCACCATTGGCAAACAAGGCATGGTGCGGTAGACGGTGAGTTGGCATTCGTAAGGTTTAGCCAAGCCAACGAAGTTGTGAAACAAGATTAGTATGCCTGAAGGTCGACAGGGTTTATCCGTTCCGAAGGCACGTCGCGAATTTTACCGTGGCTGACACGGTGTTCCCACCATATGTCGCTAAAGTTCCGGAGACACCGATATGGATACGCTATGAACATCTTTTGCACGAGTGGACCAGGTTTCGGGGCCGTACAGTAGGACTGCACTTACAGTGGTATGGTTTACTCGGGCATTCATAAAACGACTGGGATCAGGCCGACAGTACGAATGGCGTAGGTTGACAAACGCTACACGCTTTGTGAGCATATCAGACATTATAACAGCGTTGATACTGCTCCCAAGATATATGGACGTCTGGATTATTTCCAACTGTTCATCACCAGGAGTGACAACAGGCCCAGAATCCTGCTAATCTTGCAACAGCACCTTGCACTTAATAAGTGTAAATGTCATACCACACTGGTAAACTGAAGCCTCTAACCTGTCTTGTGTGTACTGGGCTCCCTGTGAACGCACACAGATTAGATCGATGTCGTCTGCATACTTTATCTCAGTCAAGTGTCAGGGAGCAAATCCACATCATATTCGCAGTTTGCCAGCGCACACTCTAGGATGTGGTCTGCCGCAAGAGGTTGGACGACCTTGTCGAAACCCCATTTAGTATGCTAATGTTCGGCGGTACGCTACAGGATGTCTACACACTTCTCAGGCACACCCTTCCTCGATAGGCAGCCCCAGAGTGCAGCTCCATCTATCGAAGCGAAGGCCCGCCGATGTCCAATAAAGCAACAACTGCTGACCTTCCCTGTGAGTAACGCAGTTCAAGCATCTCGCGAAGTGTGAAGATGTGACCAGTGCAGTCACCACCAGGGCTAAAGCAAGCTGGCTTCTCACGAATATATTTCTCACGCGTTCCGCCTAGTCTACGAAGTACAGCAGCTATAAACAACTTTGACGTAACAAGAATCAGACTAATCCTCTTGTTGTTGGCACACGGAATGGGTGAGCCTATATTGAAAATGGGGCCGATGTTAGCCAGACCCCAGTGGTTTGGAGCAGCTTCAATAATTCCGAGTTTTGGGAGCAGAGCCTTCATATTTTCAACTGGGATTGGACATCCATCTACAAAGTGGATTCGTCGGATTTCTTCTGAGTGTAATGCATTGTGACCTTTCAAAACTTGATCTCGGAGGTCATGTAAATTTTTGAGCTTGATTAGATGTCGGTTACCCACTGCGCTCGCACAGTACCCGTATTTGTTTATGCTGCAAGCAACCATTCTTACCTATGCCTTTCCTTTGGGGTCTATCATTCAAAATCCTGTCAATCTCCTTCACTCCCACCACACTCGGTCCTTGTTCCAGCTCAGTTTCGGGAGCTTCGCACATGGCGGAAATTTAAGAAGCATCATCAGTATCAATCCCAGCTGGATCCTTAGAAGCACAAAAATCAAATCGCAGCATGTTTCCGAGATTAAAATTTATGGTCGTCTGAAATTAAGATATTTTTGTGGAATAATTTGAAGGGACCACACACGTTTCTTCGGCGGCGGCATCTTTGGCAACTAAGTGCCCGTCCAGAGTACGTTGGTGAGTGGATGGTTCTCCGGGGTTACACTGCAAGATCCGGACCAAAGCAAATCCGCAGAATCTTCGGATATGTAAAGTCCTGTATTCTGGGTTACTTTTGAGCTCCATTTACCGTGCATTATTCGCTCGAGGATGCATATATTTGGGTGCTTTTAATGAAAACAAAATTCCAAGTATCTGGAGAACCTCGTGACGCAGGTAATGTTGGTTTATTCCTGGCGGTTGATAATTTACTGAGTGAAGCGTGATAGACTATTCCGGTGGGAATGATCCGGACAACCACTTCAGTGTGACTGACATCCAAGCGATTCCAGCGATTTTCAGCGATTCGTACACGCGTTCGAAGTTGGGATTCCAGCCTACCCGGATCCACTCAGTTTGTTCGTTTTGATGTCCAACGGTCTTCTGTTGACCTAAAGTGCTGTCAATGAAAACAGGGTGTAGCTCCGCTCTTGGGGGTAACAGAAAGTACCAAGAACAGAGTAAAACACTAATCTAGCAGAATAGAATAGGTTACTAATTTACTAGTTTATTAAGTAGGTGAGAATCCAATAAAACCTTGAGACGGTCCTTAGAAGAGCAGCTAACAATCTCTGGTGGAAGGTCGTTCCAGTAGTTGATAACTTCATAAGAGAAGAACTGCTGTCTTGGGAAGTTCCGAGGTTGAGGATTATAGAGCTTCTTGTCGTGAACTCTTCGACTGTTATCACTTACTAGGGTGAAGAATTGTTGCACGAGCCTGTGCTGAAGAGAAAGTGTGTGAGAATTAAGTCGCCGCAGAGTCTTCAAAACTCGAGTGGATAAACATGAAGAATTTCGAGGTGCGACTCGTAGGAGAGTTGACGTAAGCCAGTGATCATTTTGGTGGTTACTCGCTGGACATGTTGAATGGCGAGTATGTCCTTCTTCAAACCGGTGTAGACAAATTGATTGGCATACTCGAGCAGTGGTTTTGTGTAGACTCCGTAAAGCGTGTGAAAAGCGTGCTTGCCTATGTAGAGGAGGGCTGTTTTCATCATCTCAAGAGTCGTAAAACCCCCTTATGGCGGCCAGCTGATGATTGTAGAAGGACAAACCAGACGACAGCCAGATCCCTAGGACTTTCGTGGGGTCTACTTTCGTGACATCTACTACATTTTGTGCACTGTGCATCACGAATAGGTTCCCGGAGTCTCCTCCGAGTGACGTGTGCACAGTTGCTGTCGTTTAGAGGAGACTCCAATCATTTGAACAGAACTTAGTACGGTCAAGTTCAATCTGCGATGCATTGGGGCCACACGCATTCCAGATTTTTAAGTCACCGGCATAAAGGAGGGCACTGCTAGAGATCAGCTCGAGGAGATCATTGATGTAGATCAGAAACAACAGTGGACCAAGTACCAATCGTTGAGGGACTCCCACAGAGACTGGGGATGGAGACGAAAGGCCTGAACCGGTTTTTACTCCGAAAGTCCTGTAACCAAGAAAGGAGGTTATCCAGCGGAGAACTTCTCCTTGGATCCCATGGGCTTCTAGTTAATGCAGCAGAGGACCGTGTGGGACACGGCCGAAGGCTTTGGCGAAGTCGAAGAAGATAGCATCCGAGATATGACCATTGTCTTTGGCCTCTGTTAGGCTATCCATGAAGATTAACATATCGGTTGTGCATGATCAATCGGGAAGACAGCCATGCTGGGTCGGAGAGTAAAGGTTATTGACGAAAAATGCTTAAAGATAGTGCGTTTCAACAGTCTCTCTATTATCTTGCACGGGATGCTAGTAAGGCTGATCGGCCGACAACTAGCGGGAGACTGACGACCACATGCTTTAAATATAGGTGAGACAGTGGCCTCTTTCCATGCCTCCGGAAGAGTGCCTGTCCGAAGTGTCTGCTTAAGCGGATTAGGGAGGAGCACTGCCAAACCGAGGGTCGCTTCTTTAAGAATCCGGAGATGGATCGCGTCTGGTCCCATGGCACTATAAGGATTGATCTTAAGCAAGAAATTCTGAACGTCGGACACAGGGAAGTCAGCTGTCAGGAGGGGTATTGGAAGAGTCTCCGCTGGAGAACTGGATGCCAGTTTGGAAAATCCACATTGTAGACTGATGAGTAGTATTCTCTTAACACCTCGGCAACCACTTGGGGGTTGAAGGAAGTTTCCCCGTCAGGAAGCCGCAGAGAAAGCGCTGAGGGCTTAGTTTTTCTCTGGCAATGTATATACTTGAAAAGAAAATTCTTATTCTCACAAGCTACCTGTAAGATTTTTAACTGTACCTGTTGCGTGTGTTGCCGGATTTCCCGCTTGCGTTATTTTGTACAGAGCAAAAGGTCTCTAGATCCTCTGGTCTTCCCGTTAGCTTCTGCTTAGAGAATAGACGAGAACGTACTTCAAGAAGGCGGCGTATGTTTCGCGGAAGCGGTGCACGAGAGGAGAACTTCCATAATTTTCGAGGAACAAATGCCTCATCGGCTTCGTGAATGGCAGATTTAAAGGAATGTTAGTTCAAGTCCACTGAGTCGGATGTCAGGCTGAGTGTGCTTAAGAACGTCCCTAGTGCGTTAAAGTCTGCTTTCTGGAAGTTTTGGAATGAAATCTCTGTTACAGCATTTTGGAGCCAGTATCAAATAAGTTCAAAGGTTAGTATTATGTTGTCACTATGCCCTATCGGTGGTTTGATGACCGCCCCATCTACCAGGTGGGCCTTGTTCGCAATGACCAGATCAAGCAAGGATGGTATCTGTCCTAAACGGTGCCTTGTAAGTAAATCGAAATGCTGTGTCGAGGCTTTCTCATGGCTCAACATTGCGAGGGGTTTCGAGAACCCGCAACCACAGTCCTTATGAGAAGCCACCATAGAGGTTAGTTTTGGTGCGTTGAAGTCACCCATAACAAGATGACAGGAGAAACGCTGGGTGGACGTGAGTCTGTCTAGGGTGAAAAGAATTGCCTCGTTGTCGGATACACTGCATGACGGCGAACGGAACATAAGACCGGCAAGAAGCGTGTCACGTCAGCAAAGTTGGAGTCTGATCCAGAGCGTGTCGTATTTCCCCGGGTAGGTAAATTCCCCTACAACAACTGGCACTGGGAGCTTCTGGCTTAGGAAACAGCGCAGCCTCCCATACGTTCACCGGAGGAGTCCGTCCGGTACAATGAGTAACCAGGAACATGCAGTTCACTATCATTGTATCCGCGGAAATATAGGTCACAGTTAAAGCAAGAATTTGAGGGCTAGTGTAGCGGACTAGCTGTCTGATTTCTGGTAGTTTGTTCAGAAGGCTCAGACAGTTGGTGTACACGCACTTTAAGGCTACTTCCTCGTTTGGCTGGGTGCAAAACCGGACAGAAGTGCATGAAAAAAGCTCAAGAAAGCAGCCTCAGTAGCGATGGGGGGATGCGTAACTGGTAACATAGTTTCGTTAGCCATCTTGGAGGGTGGTGGCCGTTTCATCACAGCCTGGGCATATGTGAGCGTCCCTGTGGGACGCTCGTTCGCTTCCGTTGTCCAAGGTCGATGATTTTCTGTCCGCTCTTGCTTTTAGTGCTTCTGGAGGGTGATTTGCAATTTTACACCCTGGAGGACTTGGATTAGGTTGTAGATGAGAAGAGAATATGGGACGAATTGGCCCCGCTCCATGCGAGGAGACAGCCGCTGGAATGAGGCAAGTTTGGGTCGTTTTGAATGCATAGCAGATTCCAGTATACTCACTGGGTTATAAAGCCTAGGGATAAAATGTCTCAACGGAAGTTGTTTGGGGTGAGACGAATGGAAATCAAGGAGAGTGATGGTCCTTAACACCTTCGAGATACTCTCTTTCGGCCCCTTGCATCTCCAAAGTTGCCTGACATTCCAAGGGAGTGGGGGCAGTAGTCTCTGACGTGGGTGCCTGGGGTAGTCCATCCGGGGACACTGGTCCCCCTTGAGAGCAGGGATAATGAGTTTCACGCTAGCCTGGAGTTTGAGGTTAGCCTTGAAACTTGACTTCGTTCTGGCAAGCTGAGAGCGCTTCTGCATCTCCAGCGGTGAGCGATCTAGCGAGACTCTCCTGAGATTAGCATGATTTCTGTTTAGTTTGCCCGCTTTTTTCAGTACTTCCTCTGTGTTAATGTTTGCAGGTAACGTCACAAGGAGTCCCAGTGACTTCTTGGTAGCTTTGAAGTGAAGTCTGCTAGCGAAAACCATTTTTGTAGACTCTGGAAGGAAACAGGCGTTTAGCACAGCACTGGTTTGTTCTCCTGAAGAGAATGTGTTCAGGAATCGGCTCCATAAAACAAGCCTCTTCTCCCGGAGTGCCCTATCCTTCAAGCTCGTCGCGACTTCCTCAATTTGAGCAGTGGACAAAGCCACTGCTTTGAGAGCAGCCGCAGCGCATGGAAGGGTGAGGGCAATGTACTCGTTCAACGAGGTCAGTTCTGACTTCATGTCAGATAAAGCTCTCTGAGTATCACCCAGGACTTTTTCTACCGTGACTATCTGTGCGCAAACATCCTTAGCCACCCTGCAGCCGCACTCGCACGCGTCTGCTTCCCGCTCGCTCGGGGTGGCTAGCAGAGGATCCAACGTGGCCTTGAGTGGGGCGCAGCTATTTCGAGAGAGAAGGCTTATCCAGATAAATGGACTTTCTGAAGAAGTGAGCAAAGCGTACTGGTCCTCTCTGAGGCCATTACACTTAAAGTGGTACCAGTGTAGGCACGTCTGGCATTGCATACCGTTCTGAACTGTCGCGCGGCAGCCGAAACGACCACAAGCACTCGATACCTCCGATCAACCATTGCTACCGGATCTTGTGCGTGTCACTGTGTTATGGTCTGTGAGTAAAGGGGACAGTGGTTAATTAAAAGAAAACACGAGGCTAAAAATAATACGGTTACTACCCAACACGAATAATACAGTATGCGATGAGTTATGCTATTCGACAACGAATAGCAATAGCCGTATATATTTTTTTGACTCACTGGGTATCAACATAGCAAGCATATGAATGGACAATGACAGCGAGGAAATTTAGAACACGTTTCCAGTTACCGCGGTATCTCCATCCGGAAGTTACGATATAGGCGAGAGAAAGAAAGAAAATTCATAGGGTACTGTTGACAAAATGAAAACAAAGGTGCTCTCTCAACTTGCATGTGGATTGAACAGATAATCAACCTATCCATCGAGGAGGGGCGCTTGAACTGGGGCAGCCGTAAACGAGCTTGCAAAAGGCCACCAGCCAAACAGAATCCGGCTCATCAAAGAAATCGTGTAAGGATGAAGAGGACGGCGCGTCAAACACAGTCGGGCGAGAAAATTTTCGTGGGTGCGTGTGATGATTGTAATTGAACATATACTTTCACGTTACTTATTGAGGTTCAGGTTGTACACTTTTGATACGGCGCTTAATTCTAATACAAGCGTTTTATTGTTGTTCATTCATTGTGTTCTGCTCAATTCGGATAAACCGGTTAATGTTCTCACGTTAAGTTGTATCTATTCAAGAAAAATTACATTGGCGTCGCGGCATTCTTCAATAACAATGAATCATATGCATCTCGAAACTTTGGACATTCACCCCCTCGTGATATTGAGGATTATTTTGAGCGATTTGAACTATGGTGTGAGACCGTATCCAGCCTAAATGAGGAGACAAAATCAGCCTTCTTCCTCTCAGGAGCAGGAAAAGAGGCCTGTTGTCCTCTGAAGAATTTATCTTATTCAGATTCGCTTATGGATGTGACATACGAGCGCATAAAGAAAACACTGCTCGGCCATGTCACTCCTGTAAATTTCGAGGTCTCCGAGCGAGCCAAATTCAATATAATGAAGCGCCAACCGAATCAGTCAGTCCGTGACTTTATTCTCCAGATCCAAACTCAGGCAGCACGGTGTGGTTTTGGTGATCAGTTGGAGGTCCAACTTCGTGACCGACTCATCGCCGGTATTAGTGCACCGGATCTACATAGACAACTACTGCTACTTCCTAAACCTACGTATCAAAATACCAAAGTCATCTATAAGCAGTACGAAGACGTTAATAATACAGTCCATATTAGGAGTTCTAGTGAGACCCCGGTCTTGTTTGGATCGGTGAAAAAGCGACTCACGGAACACAGTACTCCGCGGCCATTCAATTCAGCTTCTAAATATGGTTCTCGACCAGTTTCACAAAATTATTCGCAACAGTCGACAAACTTCACTGGTAGATTTGGGAACTGTGTCTCATGTGGCAAGAAACATTCCAGATACACGTGCATTCACCGCAGCTCTATATGCCACTAGTGTGGAAAACGAGGTCATTTACAAATTGTCTGTAAGTCGAAAAGAAATTGCCAATTCATAGTAACTGGTCGAAATGAATTTGATGCTACATGTGACAAGATGGAATCCTTTACTTTGATAGTTGATTCACCTACTTCAGGGCATTTATTTCACACACTTTTCAAAGTACGTGGCACATGCCACGATTTTATTATCGACAGTGACAGTGTAGAATCTATTATACCACAAAGACATCTATCACAGTTTTATCCAATTCACATACTTCGTCTTTGTTCTGTAACCATACGAGGTATAGCTGGTCATTCCATTCCTGTTTTGAATACAGTCATTATTCCGATCTTTAACGAACAATGCAAGCCACTTGATTTCACCTTTATTGTTATTCATCATGGCCCATCCATTTTGGGGCTAAAGGTTTCGAAAATGCTACATATCCATGTTTCCTTGCCTGCACCACCGAGTAATTCCAGACCTCATTCTCAAGTGCTCGAAGGCCACGGGCGGCATAAAGATACCTCCGGTTAAACCAGAAGTAACTGGTGGTCTGGTTTTTCTGAAACGTCGTATAATTCCTCTTGGACTCCGTGAACCGGTAACTAAAGTGTTGAACGAGCTAGCAGAGAAGTGCGTTATTGAGCCTGTTTATTCATTCTCTTGGGCCACGCCGATTGTGGCACCCTTGAAGTCTGATGGGAAAACTCCGCGAATATGAAAAGATTATAGACTTACTGTAAATCGATGCCTTAAGTAACACACGTGTACTACGGCTGAACCTGAGGACATTCTGAACAAGCCATCAGGATCCAAAGTCCTCTCCAAGAGAGACTTGAAGGATGCATATTTACAAATTCCTTTGGATAAGACATCAATGCCGATAACAACAATCAATACACCTAATGGACTTTTTCAGTACCGATTTTTACCGTTTGGACTTAGTAACTCTCCTGCTATCTTTCAGAAGGTAATGAATAACATTGTGAAGGATATGGATGGTGTTGGATTTTTTCAGGATGATATCATCGTACATGCTCCAGACAAGTTAACTCATGATTCTCGTCTCTTGAAACTATTCCAACAGTTTTATGACAAGAAAATTGCTGTTAATCCAAACAAATGCGCTTTTACTGTAAGCGGTTTCGAGTGTCTCGGTTACTTAGTTGACGGTAACGGATTCGAACCTGATGCCAAACTTCTAGACCCATTAGTTAATGCACCTTCACCCACAAACCTCTCCAAATTGCGTTCTTTGTTAGGCGCTCTGCAGTACTATTCCCGTTTCATTCCAAATTTTTCTCATCTCGCTGAATGTTTACTCCAGTTGCTTTCTGAGAAGCAGTCCACGTGAGCTCCAGCTCATGAACACTGTGTACGTTCATTGTTGAACGTTTTGTCACATGATGCTATACTTCGTCCATTTTTTAAACTATGCCTGTGTTAATTACTGGTGCTTCTCCAGTTGGAATCGGAGCTGTGATTGAACAGGACAACAAACCAGCTGTGTGTATATCACGCCGACTTATTCCAGCCGAAAGGGATTATGCTCAGACACACCGTGAAGCACTGGCGGTATACTGGGCGGTAAAGCGGCTTCATAAGTATCTGTTTGGAATACCATTCAAAATTGTGTCGGATCACGGAGCACTGAAGTTCATCTATAATCCTGACAAGTCATTGGCACGTTCTTCAGCAGCCATGGTTCAACGATGGAGCATAGCACTCAGTGCATATGACTATACTATAGTGCACAAATCAGCCAACCAAATCAAACTTGTAAATTACTTGTAACGTGTTTCATATACATCTCAGCAAACTTGCAGTGACGATTGCCTTCTAATCCAGCCCCTGCCGGTCAGCCGAAAAGAGTTGATAGGCGATACTCAACGTTACTTTCAACCAATTCTCAGTGCGCTACATCGTGGTTGGGTCTCACAAGTCAGACGGAAATTTCCTACATTTTATGTACGTCGGGAGGAACTATCACTCACTCCAGATGGATTATTGTGCTCGAATGAGAGAATTGTTATTCCTCCAACTCTTCGTTTGAGCTGTTCTGGACGATCTACATTCTGGACATCTTGGAGTTGAAAAGATGAAAACTCTGGCCAGATTAACGTGCTGGTGGCCAGAGATTGATGCTGATATTTGTTGTTCGGTTAAAAGCTGCTCATCTTGCCATCACAAATTCCACAATTCACCGTCTAAAAGGACTCCATGGCCGATGTCATCTGAGGCTTGGCAACGGGTTCATGCGGATTACCGTGGTCCCTTTCTTGCCAGGTATTATGCGCTAGTAATGATCGATTCCTATTCGAAGTGGCCGGAAGTAGCATTCACAACAACGCCCATTGCGGAATTCACTATGTACACATGCAGAAGAATAGTCAGCAGAGAAGGTATCCCTCTTGTGTTAGTGAATGACAATGGCACCCATTTCACTGCCAATCTTCCGAATACTTGGCTCAAAGGTATTGAATGCGAGCATCTGTTTACTCCAGCTCGACATTCCTGCCCTAGTGGTCAGGCTGAAAACTTTGTTAAAACACTCAAAAGTGCTATAGCCTCCCTTCAGTGCACTACACTCAGAGACCTTGAAAAGTGTGTTGACAACTTCTTGCTACAATACCGCAGTGCATGTCATTCAACTACACATGAAAGTCCCGCCAAACTTTTTAAAGGAGGGTCTCTGAGGTCAAACTTGATGTGAATTCAATCCTCCGTAGTTACCTTTTATCGTGGTAATCACTTGAGACGGTCATCCAGTTTACTTCTAAAGAATCTTGGTAAATGCTTATACCGAATTCTAGATGTTGATGAGTTATCTGTACATAATCGACACGTGGATCAGATACGTTTTGGGGATACAGGTCAGTTCGTTTTAAATTCTGTTGTGAATTCAGATAATGATGATTCTGCTCTAGATTCGAATTCGAACCAAGAAATTACAAGCATCATTCGTAAGTCTTCAAGACTGCAAAGGAAACCCAGAAAGGATTTCAAGAACCCGCAGTCCAATTCAACGTGTGGTGGATGTGATGAATGTCATTGAACATATACTTTCATGTTAATTATTGAGATTCAGGTTCAACACTTTTGATACGGCGCGTAATTCTAACACAAGCGTTTGACTGTTGTTCATTCATTGTGTCTTGCTCAATTCGGATATATCGGTTACTGTTCTCACGTTAAGTTGTATCTATTCACGAAACATTACAGTGTGCAATAACAGTCACGAAGAAAGAGCAAAACAGACATTTCACGGGCATTCGTAATGTAAACTTGATCGTGATTGCTCGCTCTGCGAAATAAAAGGCAAAAACCCGGATTTCTCACCGACTTTCAACAAACAAAACAAATATATACCAGGGGGTTTGACGGTCAGAAGTTCCTCAAACGTAGAGTGATGAACGTAGTGTTCTAACCGAACTCCGAAAAATCCAGCGATTACAATCAGACGGGTGGGAAAACCAGCATCTCTAATCGCGCCACCAATACCGACTATTGGCCACTTAACCTATTATCCACCCACTTACTCTTGTGTTCCGGGCAGTCAAGCGACAAGCGGTTAGGGTTGCAGTAGATGCGGAAGTGTACGCAGAAGAATGTCATGAGAATCACGAGGCTACATGCCGTTTGCCAGTCCACATAGAGGGGCATCACAATTTCCACCAGCAGCCACCTCTTGGACGGATGAGGACCCGTTCGAAGAACTTCAAAGCGTTGGGGACTTCCTGAGACGACGGCTGGAGGGTTCTGCCGTGTTGACATTCGTAAAGTAATCAGGCCCGATAGGTTCTCCAATCTGGAGTCTTTTGGGCATTTACTGACTTTGTATCACATACTCACTAGATGCACGCGATCGAACAAATCGGAGAAACCGCATCCAGCGATAACTGGAAACATCATCATTCAAGTACGGTTAGATCGTTCCAGGTGACTAGGGGGTGATCCATTCAGTAACGCGCACTCGACAACTCAAATAAAACTCATTCAGAAGGTCGGGCTAACAGGACTATCTTCCAAGTCCAAAAACGTCGGAATAAACGATCTGAAGGATTGTAATTTATGCGACACTATTGAAAAAAATCACAATGGGTTAGCTATCTCACCTTGAATGTGAATTATTCGGATACAGATCATTCGACAGGAAGGCGTTCAAAATGGAGTGACCAAAACAAGAATCTGCCAACGACCCCCAATCAACGGGAAATGAGCTCATAAAAACAACCAGACACGAATAAAGGCGGGTAAATGTCTATATATATATATCAAGAGGGGTATTTTGCTAGATAAGCAGTGATATTTACAGAAGGAAGATGGCAAACGTCATGCAGTTGTGGCACAAAACTCATCGTGATTGTTTACTGCACACAGCAGGGACCAGTGAAATCAAATTTGGGGTCAGCATTTTACATCCAAACCAAACAGGCCTCAAAGAATTCATCGCTCTGCATCGTACCAACCAAAGACGACGAACGTACCAGATGAACTCCAGCAGATCCAGCACCGGGCCCCGTAAGGAACTTGGGCTCTCCATATAAACCAAAGAAGACCATTAGAAGATAAGACACTGGGAGCCTCAGAAGAGCTCCCCACATACCATAATTACCTGCCATCATCCCCTTCCGGAAGATACAGGATTTTATAGCACGCATTAAATTACGTTGTGGTGTTTTCACGAATATTTGTCCTGCGTGATTTTCTGATCGTGGAGATGTATTGGTTGCTACGCCTTTCGACCAAAAACCCTAAGAAGTTGGTAGGTCGTTTCTCCATAGGCAGTGGTTTCAGCCGTTGATCTTCCACCAAAGATGGAATTACAAACGTTCAAAACAGATTCCGACAAATTCGACGATCACACTCATATAGTTGGACAAACAGTCTCTCCACTCACGACACCAGGCCCGACAGTTCGCCACCTCCTGCATTTTGATGATGATAATAATAATAATGGTATATTTCTCAACCCATCTGTGAGAAACACGCTCAGATAAGCGTGATCAGTACACACATATTAACGTGAACCACATACCATACACATAACTGTTAATTGTACAATACACCAATTATGGAAAAATAGTAAGAAACGGACAAACTAATCAAGGAAAACGCTAGTTTATGAAAAGGCAGGTGGCTCACTTGCTTCTGAAACAATGGTTCTCAAGATTTTCGATGTTCGATGAAAAATGTTGAGTTGTTACATCAACTGTTGCTTCTGTAACTCGCAACGGAAACCAGCGAGCGCGCACGAATTAAAGTTGAGTGCGTGACGGAGTGTTGCTCTGTTGTCGGTGCCATTTTAGCTTACGTTTGTGTAAGTCGTGTGCATGGCTTACTGGGCCTTCGGCTCATGTTTGCTTGTATTGTTTCTCTTTTCAGAACTGTTGTTCGAACCCCTACTTCGGTAAAACGCTGTCCCTTTATGCGTCCATGTTGCCCGAAGGTTGGTCCGCGAAGTCACGGGCATCCCGAGTAGAGTCGGCTGACCTGCATGTTACACTTCACAAGGCTAACGTTAGCCTTATGTTCTAGGTCATGCCAGAAAAAAAAGATTTTTCAGGATAGAGAAAATGAACAGTCGAAGATTTTCGCCATCAGTTGATATAGATGGCCTCGGAAAAATATGTAATAACTTTTGGGAAGATGAAGGAAGATAGGTGGGTTTCAATTTTCCCGGAGAAATGGACGATCTTCTAGACTGGACGCCGTCATTTCCTCAAATCGACGGAATTTCACAAATTGTAAAACCAGTACGGAATTTTGTTTTTCCGGACGTTGTGGAATGTTGTCTCGCATTAGATTTTATTGTGGAATCAAGAACGGAAGGCAAAATTACGTGATAAGCAGAACGTAAAATGGTCATATGAAGTATGACGAATGATGGAGTCTGACATTTTCTGGCTAAATCCTTTATATAGAATTTACAATTTTGTGCTAGTTAATAAAATATATATCTCTAACAAATAATTGTTGTCGTATAACGACAAAAGTGATCGGTTCACAGATTATACTAGTATATGACTACAGCCGAATTCCGATGTCGATTTAGTATGTACGGCCGTTATGTAGAATGGAAAGATGTTTAGCGACACGGAAAGATTATCAGGTGGTCTGTAGGGTAGGAAGAGGCACGTTTTTATATGTAATCATATGATGCGAACAGGTTAAGTTATATATTCTCTAAACTGTTTTAACTTGCACAGCTATTGCGTGGTGGTTGATAGCCATACAGAGCTTTTAATCGTTAAGTGTGAACGGAAACTACAGTCGACCTTCGGAATTCAAACTAGCGTCAGATTGGATGAGTGGCTTTCTCACCAGCAATCGCTAACGCGTTGTGATGTTGGAGAATGTATACAGCAGCAATGAAAATGACGGGAATCCATATGCAGCCACAAGTAAAGATGCGATATCCACATCAACTTACTAAACTAATGTTAGTGGTTTGTAGTAAACTAGCCGTCACAAACCAATGTGAGTAGGTACGGTGGTATTGGTTAGACAACTCTCAATTCGCAGGGAGTTTTGGATTTCCGAACATCCAACGTGATCTCACTANCTAATTGCATGTGGGAGTTTGCTCCAAATGTAGGTATATTTTACTAGGGAAAAATTTGAATGGAGTTTTCTACAAGATTTACAGGTTGTCATAGTTAACTCTTTGTTCCTGATGTTATATTTTGAGCTATGCTGAAGGCAAATCGCGAGTTTGACAGTAAATTTAGTGCTATAAACTAAATTATACATGAGCGCAAGATTCAACTTGAGACGCCGTAGGCAAAGAGGATCCAGTTTAAGCATCTGGCAGCGTTCTCTGTAGTTCAACGAAGACGGATAACCCACTGAACCTTTCGTAACTGCACGTTGGAGACTTTCCAGAGCTAGCCTATCAGACTTGTGCAAGTGATCATATATGAACGTGCAGTACTCAAGTTGGGGTCGTATACACAGCTTATAAAGGTGCAGTCGGGCTCTAGGAAAGAAGAATGGGTGCATAAGGTATCCAATCGTTCGTATAGTTTTAGCTACTAGGAAAGGTATATTTTCAGCAAAATTGAATGAGTTTGAGTAACATATACCTAGGTCGCGGACTGAATTGGCAGTTGAAATAGCACGACCATCCAGCTTTATAAAGTCCTCTGGTATATGACAACCGTGTGGGACAATGGTAGATTTATTGGCTGAGAATTTCATCAGCCAGGTTTGACATCAAGAACCTAATGACATGATGTCCTCCAGATTATTTATAACAAGTGAAGGTTGCAAACAGCTGTTTTCGAAAGTTCTCATCAGGCACATACAATTGTAGAAGATTCATCAGGTTTATATATATATGAAAAAACGAAATATGTCAAAAAATCTCTTACAGGCCCTACACCTCCCGTAGCCGACCGTGTGTAAATCGCCTGAAACTTGAAACCCAGTAACCCGATTAATAGGTTGTCACACACCGGTCGTGTAAATACGACACACACACAAACACTCCACCGCCCGGGTAGACAGTCTTCCACAGTTCCCATGACCATCAACATTGCGTAGAACTATAATTTTTAAAAAATATAAACCTGATGAATCTCTTGCAATTGTATATGCTCGATAAGAATGATCGGAAACAGCTGTTTGCAACCTTGTGCTCATACTTCATATATTCTCTACCCATTTACTCTTTTGTTCTAAGCTATCAGGCGACAAGTGGCTAGAACCGCGGCAGATGCAAAAATTATGCACAAAAATAGAAGGAAGCGCATACTGGTAGAAGTGGAATAGCTCATGAAGAATCCGAAGACATCTGGGTTAGAATGATTATCACACACCAGGTGATCGAATAGGACGACGGCGAACAAATACGTCCTGGAGCAACGCCGAACGCAAAACGTTGGGTGCTTAAAGGTCAGTAAAAGAACGATACTGTGTTGGTACACCGTACAGTTAGCTCAATTCTATGAACACGGGTAGAACTGTGTCTCTGCGTGGAATCTCTCGCCGATTTTTCCGGCGCTTAGCGAGGTAAAAAATAATGTGATATTAGACAAATGTACGAACAGATTTCATGAAAGTCTGTAAACAATTGCGCACGATGAAGGGATTATAGAATATTTCGGCCAGCTGTAATCTTTTTACTGTTCCATAGAGTCTGGGGACTAAAACAACGAAGGGGATCTAATCGCGAAGCTAGTTCCTCGCTTTTTGATTGGTATACCAAAAATTCCTCCCAGCGTCACTTCAAGGAGATTCAGAAGTCGAAATCACAAAACGGCCAGTCTGAAAGTACATTTCATTCATTGATTTAATCACCGCTCACTGGTGTCCTTTAATCCAACAGGTAAGAACGCTAGGGAATTGAACGCGAGAAAACCTTCGGTACGACCGCACGACGGCTGCCAAATAATAATAATAATAATGGTATATTACTCAACCCATCTGTGAGAAACACGCTCAGATAAGCGTGATCAGTACACACATTTTAACGTGACTACATAACGTACACATAATTGTTAATTGTACGAGACACCAATTATGGAAATAGAGTAATAGAACGGACAAAATGATGAAGCAAAACTCTAGTTTATGAAGAGGCAGATGGTTCACTTGCTTCTGAAACAATAGTTCTCAAGATTCTCAATAGTTGATAAAAAATGTTAAGTTGTTACATCAATTGTTGCTTCACAAGGCTAACGTTAGCCTTATGTTCTAGGTCATGCCAGAAAAAAAAGATTTTTCAGGATAGAGAAAATGAACAGTCGAAGAATTTCGCCATCAGTTGATATAGATGGCCTCGGAAAAATATGTAATAACTTTTGGGAAGATGAAGGACGATAGGTGGGTTTCAATTTTCCCGGAGAAATGGACGATCTTCTAGACTGGACGCCGTCATTTCCTCAAATCGACGGAATTTCACAAATTGTAAAACCAGTACGGAATTTTGTTTTTCCGGACGTTGTGGAATGTTGTCTCGCATTAGATTTTATTGTGGAATCAAGAACGGAAGGCAAAATTACGTGATAAGCAGAACGTAAAATGGTCATATGAAGTATGACGAATGATGGAGTCTGACATTTTCTGGCTAAATCCTTTATATAGAATTTACAATTTTGTGCTAGTTAATAAAATATATATCTCTAACAAATAATTGTTGTCGTATAACGACAAAAGTGATCGGTTCACAGATTATACTAGTATATGACTACAGCCGAATTCCGATGTCGATTTAGTATGTACGGCCGTTATGTAGAATGGAAAGATGTTTAGCGACACGGAAAGATTATCAGGTGGTCTGTAGGGTAGGAAGAGGCACGTTTTTATATGTAATCATATGATGCGAACAGGTTAAGTTATATATTCTCTAAACTGTTTTAACTTGCACAGCTATTGCGTGGTGGTTGATAGCCATACAGAGCTTTTAATCGTTAAGTGTGAACGGAAACTACAGTCGACCTTCGGAATTCAAACTAGCGTCAGATTGGATGAGTGGCTTTCTCACCAGCAATCGCTAACGCGTTGTGATGTTGGAGAATGTATACAGCAGCAATGAAAATGACGGGAATCCATATGCAGCCACAAGTAAAGATGCGATATCCACATCAACTTACTAAACTAATGTTAGTGGTTTGTAGTAAACTAGCCGTCACAAACCAATGTGAGTAGGTACGGTGGTATTGGTTAGACAACTCTCAATTCGCAGGGAGTTTTGGATTTCCGAACATCCAACGTGATCTCACTACAGACAGTAAGCGAACGAAAACCAAGGCCCGTTGACCATTTCACACAAAACTATCCGTCAAGTGTATCGGATACAGTACAGACCACCTGTTGGAACTGATCCAAGAAAGTAAAACTCTGTCAGTTATCACTACCGACAATCGATCGACTATGAAAAGCCAAATCTTAGTGCGTTGAATTAGTGTATTACTACCTAACCCTGGAAAATAGAGAGTACAGAGAGACACGTCAAGCTAGCGAAGCATGGAGCGAGTTGTGTTTTTAGCCACAGGCCGGATGTTACAAAATGGGTAGCGTGATCAATAATAATGATAACATTGTTATTAGTAATAATGATGGTATAGATCTCGACGCATTTGTGAGAAACACTCGGAGGAGCGTGATCAGCGCAATGATTTTTAGCATATACATAATGGAACACCAAATTTGAAAATTGTACAACGGGTCAGCTATGTAAGTAGAGCAACAAAACAGAGAGTTTGTGAAGAGAAAATTCAATGTTTAGGCAGGATACTTCGCGATTTATGGTTCAGAGAAAATGGTGCTTGCGGTCTGCACAATTGGATAAAATAATTGATTTTTACATCAATTGGGACTCCACAAGGTGATCGCTGGCCTGATGCTCAAGGTCGTGCCAAAAAACGGTGGTCGGAGGATGAAGAGGGTGCATTGGGTGCATAGGTTGAGCTTAAGTCGCCGTAACCAGAGAGGATCGAGTACAAGCGTCTGGCAACGTTCTCTGGAGCTCAGAGAAGATGGATAACCCAATAAGCTTTTCGTGAATGCACGTTAGGGGCTTTCCAGAGTTAGCTTATCAGACTTGCGCAGATGGCCATATATGAACGTGCAGTACTCAAACTGGGGTCGTACGCATAGTTTATAAAGGTGCAACCGTGCAGAAGGTAGGAAGAATGAGTGTTTAATGTAACCTATCGTCCGTCTGGTTTTAGCGACTATGAAGGATATATGTTCTGCCAAGTTGAATGAGTTTGAGTAGCGCAAACCCAGGTCACATACTGAGTTGACCGTTGATATGCTGTGACCGTCCAGCTTTATAGAGCCATCTGGTACGTGACAACCATGCACAACGATAGTGGATTTACTGGCTGAAAATTTCATCAGCCAACTTTGACACCAAATCTCTAATGACATGATGTCCTTCTGTATATTTTCCAAACATGCATTTAGATTGCCAGGAGGGAAGCTGTGAACAAGTTTGATATCATCAGCGAATAGGAATAGCTTGCCATGCTTGATAACTTGACATATATCGTTTATATATATGAGAAAGAGTAACGGTCCCAGAACACTTTCTTGTGTCACACTGCTAGTAACTGGTTTTGGCGTTGAGCTATTGTCTCCTATTTTCACTGTTTGTGTGTGGCCTGTAAGGTATAACGAAAACCAGCTAAGCAGTGGATCAGGTGTACCAAAGGATGCTATTTTGGGCAGGAAACGCTTATGAGGCACACGATCAACAAAAGTAGGCACAAAACCAAAACCATCCAAAAATGTACAGATGAATGCGACTATCAAAATATTATTTATTATAGTCGCCACACACCTCATAAGGGGTTTGAGATGTGTGTAGATATGATGCGGCTGGGAATGGACTGTGGTTGTGTGTTGGCAGCACCGGTGTGAGTTGGTCAACACCCTGTGTAGTTTAACGATTTCAGTCAGTCGCTACACATAACTTAAGCTCTTTTTAGATTTTTTCGGCAATGAAGCACCATTCCCTGCTTAGTCACTTTGGGAAGGCCGATATGGTTTGGTTCCTTGAGAAAATTCCGGAGCATCAACACAGATTCCCTAGTGATTAGATCGACCGACTTTTGTTTTCGACGCCAACGTTGTTGATCTAGTGTCAACCAAGGGTGAGATATGAGTTGGCGTAAGCGTGAATTTCATTCCATACCTAGGTTTAAATATGTCGTGAGTGGAACCATTTCCAAAGGGAGATACAGGGTAGCATGGTAAACTAATTCAAAGATGGTGATACTAGCGTCCCACAAAATGGTCGACCTGATCTCAAGAATAGTCATCCGCAGTTACTCAGTTCATTTTATCTGGTCAAACTCGGGGTTAGTCACTGTCTTTGGTTCCCGCCGGAAACACCGGGCTAATCTGCTAGCACAAGGTTATGCGAACAGTCAAGTGACTCCAAAAAGTTACGGAAAAGGTCAGAATGGAACTGGGTGCCTCTTTCTGTGGTGACTGCAGATGGCATGCAAGGACTATGCATTCGGTGTCATGAGAAAGTTTTTGTCACTAATGAATGCAGACACATGTCAATGGGTAAAACGATTCACTGCAGTAAGTATGTTAACAAAGCGCCTCTGGGGTGATGGTAAGCCAACAACATCGATTTAGAAATGTAGAGAAGTGTCGTCGTTTAAGGAGAACGGGCCAATTGAAGTGGCAATATGTCTTCTCAGTGATCCGGGAAGTTTACCAGCCGCTTGCGGTCTGATACGCAAAACAGCTTTAAAACTCACAGTTACAATTTGTATCCGAGCCATTAAGAAATTTCGCATGACGTATAGCACCCAGTAGTCTGTTCGTACACCGCCTGACTGTGTGATGCAAAAAGGAGAGCCATACAATTCCGGGTTATTCACTTGTCGACCACTGATCACCAACCCTCCTGGCTATTCCTTCGTGTCGGTGCCTTTTGTAACGCTACAGAAAACCAATAGTATACCTCATGTAATAGATGTCGGATCCCCAATCTCAGCTTCGTTGCTATATATCGTGTCTTGTTAATTCGCTCCTGCGTAAGGAGACTCGGTGCGTCCAGCTTCAAAAATGCCCATTGAGCACCTTCTTGGCCAAAAGTCATCCGAAGTACATTACCAGTAAGGTCAGCTGGCGATTAAGTTATGAAATAAGCCTTTGGTTAACGTGAGTGAAAGTCAACCAGGATCGAGGGATAGCGCCCATCTAGAGACGGACCACAAACATCTGTATGTAAGCGCTGCCACACTTCACAAGACATTGTCAATAGAACTCGCGCGAATGACATGGAACGACCTAGTTGCACACACCTGATACAATGGTGTGCCACTGGAGCAGTGTAGGTGCTGGTCACCAGCTTAAAAATATCAAAGCTGCCAATGGCCACATTTTTCTATAACAGGGTGTTTAGAAAACAAGTCAGGGAAAATTACTGCGCGAAATGTGATGGGGCACGATCATTTTCTTGCCAAAATACGAAATATCGTCGGAAGTAAGTAAAAGCTCTTCGCAAAGATTATGAAGTTCCGGAAAACCAAGCTTCGAAGTTACAGTCCGTTAATCACCTATGGACGAAATAACGGAATAAGATTAACTTTACTTACCCGAACCCAAAATTTCTCGACACACTAGCAAAAACTGAACTAAATACAAACGGATTTTTAGCTTTCGCACAGTGAGTATAGCAGCGATGATGCACGGCATGATGGATTTCTTGAGAGCAGGCTGAGAGAACAATGCTGTATCGTGAAACCATTGCTGCTGAGGATTTTGCGAGAGCCCACTGGACTAGAGAATAAACTGTACTGCCTCACTGTTAGTCATTATTCCGGAAAGGCCTACGGAGATCTAAATTAAGTGTGCGAGAGCGCTAACCAAACACTTTCATAGTGCTTCCGTTGGCCGCGCGAAGATTCGAAATAGATGACCTGTTTAAGTCGTGGGTCTCAGGTGGGATCTCGGCACCTGTGTCGATAAGATAGCGAGTCCTCTTCTCGTGATCTTTTAGAAAGAACAGGCAACCAGGCGGGCCTGTTACGTCGTTAACCATGTGGATTTGGCTGCCCTGTTTGCTGACTGGACCAAAGGTACAAGGCTGTCGGCATCGTCGGGCTTTCTTGCCAAATTGCTGGTGATACCAGCAGTGCTCCGGATTAGTGTTCGGTGGTGCCTAATGAGAATCACGTGACTCTGCGCGGCTACTGTGTCGTCGAATGGGGGTAGTCGAACGTGATCTCGAACGATGCGTCGTTAAGGCCTGAAGTTGTTTAGTAAGGGTGGCAACTAGAGCAGTTAGAGTTGCAATTGCGCCCTGACTATTCAAAGCGAGCTAAGAAACAGCGGTGCCGTATGTTTCCCCCATCCGGTCGACGACATCAGCCAAGGTTGCTGATGGGTTTGCGCTAAGAATGTTTTGCATATCCTTAGGCAAACGCTGTAGCCACTTCTCCCTAAGTGGAGCCTCTTCTGTGTGTCGTGCCAGCTAACCGCTGCATGTGGCGAAGGAGCTGCGATGGTTTACGGTCACCGAGTTCGGTCGCACTCAGATGCTGAGAAATATGTTGGCGATCGGACAAGCCAGCGCGCTTAATTACGGCCGTTTTAAGTTGCTCGTAGGGCTTCGTGGAGTCCGGAAACTCCAGAACATCGTCCACCTCGTCAATGACGTGAGATGGCATTGCCGCAACTACGCGATGAAAACGCGTTAGCTCTGAACTAATCTGTCGTAGCGCAAACGTGGCTTCTAACTGAGAAAACCAATATTTAAGATTATTCTCTCTAAAGGGTGCAAATGGTACGGATAATGCACTGACTGAAGCGTCTGACAAAACATGAGGTTGAGCCCCCGTTAAAGCGGGATGGATAATAAGTCGGGTTTATTTATATAAAAAATGAATATGTAAAACGTATTAAAGAAATCGCAATTCACAGTTTAACAAAAGATATACCTGTTGAAAGCAAAAATTAATCGAACTGGCTCACCAGTATAGTCGGGCTCACCAATTTGGTGCTCGTCGCACTAAGTCGCGTTTTCCCCAGATACGCAATTGTCAGACGCGAAAAGCAAAAGGCCGTTGAGGAGTGAGACCGAATCTTTATTCGACGAAATGTACAGGTGGTCTCTGATAGCGCTATAAAAGGCACCGACACGCGAAATTGCTAGAGAGGCTGGAGACCGGCCGTTGACGAGCGAGTAAACAGGAAGAATGTCACGTGTGTCCTCCGGGTTCGTGCCACGGTCACACGGCATGTAGACAAACAATCGGACAACATGCATCATGCGAGCTTTCTTAATAGCCTAGGTACAATATGCAACTGTGAGTTTTGAAACTATTTTACACACCATATCGCAGGCAGGCCAGTGAAATCTCCAGGCCGCTACACGTCAATAAAGATGGTATGTATGGAAGTATGCAAAGAAACGAACACACCAAGACCTAAGAGACGACTGTAGCGGAACGTTCGAAATTTTCGGGCTCGCCAATTGTTGGAACTGATCCAACAAAATAAAATTCTGTCAGTGATCACTACTGACAATCGATCGACTATGAAAAGCCAAATCTCAGCGCGTTGACTCCGTGTATTATTGCTGACCCTGGAAAATAGAGTGTACAGAGGGAGCTAACGAGGCACGGAGCGAGTTGTGTTTTTAGCCACGGGCCGGATGTTACAAAATGGGTAGCTAGACTGAAACAAAAGCAGATGCAAAACCAGAGTCATCGAAAATGTACAGATGAATGCGACAATCAAAATATTATTTATTATAGTCGCTAGAAATACATTGTTTTTCTCCAAACCCTAACTCGATCTTTTAGTACATTATCTGCTGGGACTACGTCTCGACTGCTTTTCAAGAAAGGCACTTAAAGTTTTATTGGATGAGGACCAGACGCGTACCTACTTGTTCACTTCACATTGATTAGCCGGACCTGACGTGTTCATGCATGGCCACGTCCATGTAGCACATTGCCCGCCGGGATATGCCAGTGTCCTACGAGTTCCGGCGAGCAATGAGGAAAATTTTAAAAACAGGCATCTCATGAAGTCATTATTCCGAAAATAAAGTCTATTAGCTTCACTTTGAAGTCAACGTTATTCTTTTCAATGAACTTAATGACTTTCGTTTAATCGAACTCATAAATTTGGGCAGTTTTAGTGAATAACCTGTCGCGCTCGCTGAGATAAGTGTCGTAGAAGTTGAAAGATTTTACTCTCACTTAAGAATGCGGGAGCGGTTAGTCTCTATCGTGCATTCCCACGTGCTACTTATGAACAGTGCTTTCAGATGGTTATTGTGCTTTCGTTTCATCTCAAATATTTACGGAGATGCGGAATTTCAAGTACACCCAAATAACCTGTATTATTATGGTTCATGTTCGAATTTCGTGCATGTTCACGAGATCATTTTCAGGTTGTTAAGTATGAACTGGCTAAGTAGTCGCGACTACTTACGATTCAGATCATCCAAACAAAATTAGGCGGAGAGACGTTGGAACAATTCACAGTCTACAGTTCAATAAACCGAATACGCATAAATCGAAGTTTTCCCTTGACCTGTACTGATAACACTGAAAATAATAAGATTGTCATGTGTCATGTAACGCATTTTTGAATCCAACCAACATTGGGCCATGACTGGGTGCAGTTGAACCTTTTTCCAAGGTTTGAGCCGGGATTAAAATGTCACACAAGAATATACCAGGTTTACACTACTACTGCTGAGAAGCCAAAAACTAACGTATGTAATTTTTTGTCAAACCGGTTTGGAATACCTCTCTGGTTGCATGCCTTTCATCAAAATTGGGGAACGGGAGCAATGTACTTTGCAAAACACAACTGACTATTTTCAATTTTCAGCCGACCATTAACGTTTTCAATCGAGGTTCTGGCTTCAGTTTTCCTTTATGTCAAGAGCACAATAACGCCCCATAATTTGTGGGAATCGATTAAACCGTATAGATAATGTAGGGTGGCGACAATGTATACCTTTGAAGGAGCAAAGTAACTTCCATGTGGTTACCATTACGTAGTCATATAAAATCAAACTGGCTACCAAATGATTGTACTTGATGTATTCGCCGGATGATGTAGCGGGTTAAATTATATTTTCTCATTTGACTTGTCCGTGGAGATCGGGTAAGCACCTGCATACAGGGGTTGCATACAGTGATTGAATTTTACTGAGCACCTAGCAAGACACGGGCTAAAACAGAAAATATTTTTAGTCATTAAAAGAGCATCAAAATCGGGTCAGAATCTCATGGAGTATACGGAGGTAGCGGCTTGGAGATTCCACTGGCCTGCACGCGGTACGATGCTTAAAATAGTTCTAAAACGCACATCGTACCTAAGCTACTGAAGAATTTCGTATGGTATATACCGTCCGCTTGTTTCTTCACATGTCATGTGACTGTGTGGCGTGAACACGAACCACACGCAAATCCGATTTACTCGCTCGTCGGCATCCGGTCCTTAGTCCCCCTAACTAATTTGCGCGTCGATGCCACCTACAGCACCGTAATAGACCTGCTGCATCATCTGTCTAATAAATATTCAGTCTGTACTCTCAACGACCTTTTTTCATTCTGTATCTGGTGAATTCCAACCTGGGAGAAACGACTTATTGCGCCGTACAGAAAACGAGTTTGTCTAGAGTTTGAATGAAAATGGCCAGTTCGTCGTAGGCTCGACATTCAGGGTAAACAGAGTGGAACACGAGAACCAGTGATGGTTGCATTGCGATTTCCATGCAGTGCTTTGCAAGCGGGCATTTCTTATACTCACTTCTTCTGAGATAAAAACATTTCCATGTGCAAGAGTGCTAGTAAACAACCGCTGTTTTATCTCAACACACAATTAAGACATTTGACCTCTTACGCCATATTGATGATTAAGAAGTGTGTATTAAATGCCACCTCCAGAGGATCGTTCTTTTACCGTGTTAAATAAATGAAATCGAGGTAGCCGTCAGTTTTCGTTAGGTGGATTTGACACACAGTGAATTTCTACTAACCAAACATCAAAACGTTGGCAGTATTCTAACTTCCAACAGTCAACCATTCAACAAATTTTTACATGCACACCTGCACGGTTTCCGCTCCGAAGGCACAAACTGAACAGTTTTACTTCCCTGAGTCAGCTAGTTTTCCGTCCGCTTGTTCATTCATTGTGCTCTATTCGGCTGAGCTACAAACTAACTAACAACACTATTCGTTTTAGCATATTTCCAGAAATGCTTGCTTGGCTGATCACCACCAAGTGGATCGTGAAACTGGTAACCTTCTGATGTAACCGAACAAACTGAACTCGACAGAAATATTTTATCGTTTTCCGGTTACCAAAATGAATAAGGGATACAGCAGTCTGGTACCGTTAAATTTGCTTTCGAAAAATATCCGCTACACCTCTGCTAGTGTGGATAACGGACAAGGAAATGAAACGAAGAAAGGCCGAATTATCATAATTCATACTCAACGGCACTACCGTGACAGCAAAAATCGTACACATAGCTCTCACTGAACGTACACCACCGGTTGGAATTTCCGGATAACAGCGACTTCAACAACACACACCATGTTGCATCGTTGAACATTGGCAACATAAGGCAAAACGTCGCTTTTGAATCCTGTTGATGTTGGGTCGGCAGAATTTGACGTGCAAGTTTAGTTCTACCGATGCTCGTCTGTGATCTCGTGTTTGTGTAGCCTCTGACTGACCCACTTCAAGATGTGCTCCGTGACCAGAGTTAACAAATGACTTGCAGTCTAGCCTGCGTAGGCGGTGCCGGATCCTCATCCGTATCCGTGGATAACGTGAGTTGGTCAACTCAGATACGGCTGCCTAATGCAAAGTGTCGGAAACCGAAATGTTGTTAACATCGTGACTGGAGAAACAACACTAAATGGTCTGCAGATGCAAGTGACCGCACACATCATTAACTGCACAAGGAAGACGGAAAAATACGGACGTTTCGGGAGTCGGTTTCAGGCTGAAGCCAGGAGGTTCGGGATCATTTTCGTTTGGTAGTCAGCTGTTTAGGGTCACCATTCAGCTGTAATGTAATACCCAAAGAGACTAACTATTCGCGAATGGTACTGTTGATGAAAATGCGTCTGGTTCGACCAAATAAGATCACACTGACCTTTATTTGTACAGCTGTGGTGCGAATCTTCCTCAGTGTAACCACTGACCAGTTTTGATAATTTTACGGATGACACCGTCTGCTCCTCTCCCCCTGTACACTCCAAGAAGCAATAGAACACTTTAGCGTTCCGTTTTCATGCTGAACTGCATGCCCAGGTCATACGATTCGTTCGGTCTGGTAAACTTTGTTCGCAACAGATCGTCTGCGATGAAAAGCATATCACCAACATATCGTCCTGAAGGTGCATTCTAGAAGAGCTCTCGGTGATTTGTTTTCTGGTCACCCCAAGTTAGAGAGACCCAAGATATACGCCCTTGCCTACAAACGGTTGTAAACCACACTACTTTGTCCTGTGTATTTGTATTCCGGGTATTAATTTGTGCAGTTCATTGGGTTTATTGTTTCCTCACTACAAAATGTATCAACATTTGATGATAATAATATATAAGAATTGGCACTTAGCAACTGAGTTCATGAGTGCAGAATACTTTTGCGGTGTGGTGTGGCGATCTCTCTTATTTGGTATAGACGAGCTACACAAACCACACCTGGTATTTCCTTTCAAACCGTGTTCCGTGGGCTGATGAACAACAGCTACGTCTGGAAGCCCAGTGGCCGAATGGCTAGATAATAGCCTTGCCAGTCTCCTCACCTGATGATCTGAGGCCCGAACAAAATCATTTGTAGACGCTAGACATACGAATGTGTACCAGCAAAAATGTGAACAAACCTACAAACCCCACCTTGTTATAGACACCATCGAGATTAACGAAATGGAACGTGTCTATCCCACCAACTGCATTCAGGCATGACAAAACAGGACAAAATGCTTTATGATTTCCCTGTGGGTAGTATGACAGGTTTGATTCGGAAGGTGGTCTCCTCTTCGGCATGATTTACCCGAATGGATTGATACCGCGCGTGTGAACTAACCGAAAATATCAGTTCACGTGAATAGTAATCCATGTTAACTTTCAAAACATTTTGTGTGCAGTCGGCATTTCCATTCAATGTTGGAAGTGTTTACTTGTAGGTATAAACACGCGTGTGATTGAATGACCAATAGTGAGATTTGAAAGAGTTGGTTCCCTTCATAAATTCGAACGTGGTTGGCGGTATCACATTCGGATTAGCCTGTAACAGTGACCGAAGCCAAAGGACGCCTGCGCTTATCCATCACTGCAACTGGCTTGCGCTGCACCAATTGCAGTTCCACCAACACACCACATATCCAGTGTAAACCCGAAGGAATAAGACCGGGAGGTGTGCCAGTGGGGCCTTTGTGT
>QNGE01003606.1:35519-61082 GCA_008508345.1 Paragonimus westermani
AAGGAACATCTACCGAAATGGGTTCAGGATGTGACTGCGCAGTCTACTCCCTTCGTCCCTGGATCACGCAAGCTTCCGGCCTCGTCTATCGCCAGGCACATGTTGGCCACTGGCCACCGGATTAATCCAGAATTAACATTCAGATTTATAATGCGCCACGCTAATCTGCGTTTCCTGCGTTCTGCCGAGGCGGTCGCAATTAGTCGTCTCAAGCCAGTGTTGTGTGTACAAAAACAATTATATGTAAGCTTTAGACTCCTATGGACTTAATAATTCTGTCCTGTCGTTGTCCACCCCATTTGCTACTTTATTCTTCACACACCCCCATCCCATTAGTGTCATATATATGTTCCTGGTTATTGTTATTTGGTACTGAAGAGGCAATACGAAATGCTAGCATCTTCCAGTGTTTCTCTTCTTGCTGCTTCTTCCTCATACCGTGCTGTCGTTTTCTTCGGCGTATCTGTGTGTGAAATAACCTCGTGTTCAATCTCAATCGTCCTCGTATGTGCGCTCCGAGCTTTACTTACTCAACCAGTTCACTAGACAAGGGGCGTTCAAACTGTGACATCACAGTCACTAACTCTACATCTAGAAATTAACGTTATCTAAATCATTCGAGCATGCATCTCCTGTTATTGATTAGAAGGTTGCTAGTAATCGATCCTCCAAAATGACCAAAACTGTTGCTCAACTTATGAGCAACACAAATACTCAGCGTCATACCTTTGAAACTGTGTGCACATTCTCCAGTGTAGTCGATAATTATCAGAATGGATTGTGGCCATTTCATCTATGAACCACAGAATCCACGCGAAGCAAACCTGGTACTTAAGTCAGTCAGTTTGTCGTGTCGATACGCTCGAACAAAACAACAGAGATCATGTCACGTAGTAAGTGAGGGCAAATCATCCAGTTAAAGGCGGAGTAACTAACAGACAACCGTTTTGGCCCGCTGATATCTTTAAATGCGCTGGTGAGGTCGCGCCAGTGGAGCGCTTTTAAACTACCTCAGCTTGGGAATAGATATTACTGCACTGGGTATGACACCGGTTGGACAAGTTGAGCAGTGGTGTCAAGCGCAGTCGCAGACGGTTGGCTTGTTAGCTGAAATATTCTGATTCAACTGCCTGTAGTTCCAAGTTTGCTTCTCAGCAAAATCTAACATTAGCGACTGTATGCCCAGATAGGCGGTTGGGGTTCAGAACAGCGTGTTCAGCAATAGATGTACAATTGACCTTGCACCGAGTAAAGCCACAGCGCAGTGAATCAATGTGACAAACACGTAGGCCAGTCGTATTTGCCTCACCAGGTGCATGTGTGGAAAGGTAAACGTAAAATACGAGCTGACCGGGAAGCAATGTTCAGTCGGTGGCAGTCAAAATCCACTACCACTCATCAATAATGGGGTAAAATGAGATTGTTGATGTAAGTATGATTGTTCGAAGGTAAGCGAGTAGAATTGACGTGAAGAACGTGGAGTCACCTTATGAGATTGTGAGATCAACCAAACACTGTTTGCTGAAGAATGCGGCTGAAAATTTGGATGCAGTAATTTAACAGTGTCCAATGGGAGGGCGAAGATGCGGTGTTCAACACACTCGTCTCATAAGCAAGTGGACTAGGTGACAACATACGGTTGAACGAGGGATATACTATACTGATGAGCACCACTAGCGATAGAACTAGGGATTAGTGTTATGATTCGAAATGAGTTGACTGAAATATCCATCTAGAAACTCAAATGTTAGTGAACACCGAGCAATATGAACGAGTTCTTTGATTACACATCGGTAATTGGAAGGTTACCAACAGCAGAATGTGATTGAGCAATTTGAATTGATCGCTCGATTCAAACTAATGGCGCAGTGCTCACCACAACTGCCTCATAATATAATGGACCGCAGCTCAGGTGTCAGTAGCGACGCGGGAAGTCACTACTGATGACCCTCAATACAAGAGAGACATTAGTCTCGTAAGTGTTTGCGAATGAGTTAACGAAAGTACATAGCTGGATGGAAACTTCGTGTAGAGTTCAAGTTGTGTGACCGGTGACAGTTTCAGTCCCACAAAACACTTGACTGCCTGCCGAAACTGGTCAACCCAGAGTAAATCTTCACGTAGTAGAAGGAACCAACATGTACAAGTCGAATGACAAATCCAGCAAATTTATTCAACTGCCTATAACAAAATTGTCCAGATATTCCAACAAAAGCGCCAAGCAATGTTCCGGCAACAGTAGAAAAAGTAATATATGGAATGCAGCAAAAACGTCAAAGCACTTAAATTCAGAGTGCATCCAGGTCCGTCATGCCTGCCGTAATCTCGCTTTCGATTCCACATTCGTCCATTCCTCGCAGAAATCTCACGAATCCATTCTCACCCCAACCCTCATTCCACGAGTTGGCGATCAGCCAATAGGGTACTCCGTCTTCCTCACCCCAGCCAACTATCTTCACTGCGTGCCCGCTCTTCAACTCACCCCAAGCGTGGAAGTAGATGCCCGAAGTATAAGTTGGAAAGTCCTCGTAGACATCAAAGCCTGCTTCCACTGGTCCATTCGTCATTATTTCCATCATAATTTGTTTCTCATTTGCCGGCACATTGTACGATGAATTTGCTGGGGGTATGGTGGAACAAAACAAATGCGATTAGTTAGCGATTGTGTGTTGTGTCAACCAGTTTTATGAAAAGAGCAACGGCAGGTGCACAGAAATTTTGTCACTGAGTTGTAAGTGTACGATGTTACAATGGTGTCTAAGTAAGCGAATGTGTCTGTCTGTGTGAGCTTTCGTGTTAGTGAGTGAGGGAATCAGTCAGCCAATCAGACCGAAGAGGGCAAGTTTAACAAACGTCGGCTTAAACAATAATAACCGCGTCGAAATTCGATCAATTCCGATTACTTGATGTGTTCATCTAGGGTGCCATGCTCTCGTAGACGTCTGTACGAATGAAACAGCAACGTTATTCTGGAAACTATTTTATTTGATGTAAAGTCCAAATACGTCTAAATGAAACAACTGTTATTTTCCAGCAAAATGTCACCTTTGTGATTGACACTATTTCGTCAGAAAGCTGCCCATTTCACAAATCATTCGAATGTTTGCATGCTGAATCAAAAGCACAAGTGTGATTAGTAGCACATAATGCTGCAACTGATGGTTTCGCATGGAGGATCGTTGGAACGTGTAAAATGAGGACACGCGCACTTGAAATCGGCAACCATGAACGCGGGACAACTCGACATTTAAAAGATTCCATGATACCCCTTGGAAACATTAATCTATTGCATTGTTCTGTCTGACAGTCGAGGTCAGCTTAACGACCTTGGGCTCACACGCTGCATGACTCTGACAGTCATCCAATTGTCTGTTCGTCCAACCGTCTGATAATGTACTCTGCTTAGTTCGCCCTGAATCAGCCTGTATGATCTGATCTACGATCTGGGCCTGATAGAGTGCATATGCGTTTTTGACTAGTTGCTGCATCACACAACAGGTTGACTGAACCAAGTTCATTTGACATCGAGAATTCAGAGATGATCAACAGATAGTGATTTGTTTAAAATGATTGTGCTTTGTGACAAACCATCCTCGTTTTACCGACAGTTTAACATAAGCTTTCTGGTCAAATAACTAGCGCATATGAAAATAAATCATCACTAAGGGTCATTTGTAAAACCATCTGCTTAACTCCACGCTACTCAGAAGATTCGTTTATTCATTCACACCCAGTGTGAAGCAGGTTTGAAAGTTGTGTAAATGCTACCCTATGTGACATACTGTTCATGAATCCACGAGCCAATGGCCTTGTGAACGTGGTCAGCCCTTCAACGCAGGAACGTGCGGAACAAACGGCCTTGGTTATCCAAACTATTTTCGATGTTCATCTGTACAGACAATTCCTCAGGTCAATTGGTTGTTGTGAACAGTATGCATAGTTATCAATGCCAAACAAGCCAATCAAGCCAAACACAGGCGCAGCAGACAATCAATCTGTGTGGGTGGAATCTGTGGGTGCCAACCATGTATGCGTTCTGTCATTGATTGGATTGGTCGGACATTCACAACATGGCATAAGAACACGGTAACTAACAGCATAAACTACGAGATGATGCATGTATCTAGCTGTAAGCGGAGAATCACAGGTTTTCGAAAAGAGCGTAATCCATACACTTGAACAGGGTTTCATTATTTGCAGTAACAAATCGGATTCTTGAGGGCATGCAAGTTTAAAAAATCAAGCACATAACTCATAAATGTTGAAGAATTGCTCTAAAGTGCTAAAAACACTCGGATTTTTTTTTATTGTAGTAGGTCGATACAAACTTTGAGACGACCGGCAAAACCAAACGTTCCCCACGAGAGGCTGTTAGCGAAGTCTCTGATGTGTGCCGTCGGTCGTGCTGAACATGGTGTCAACAATGCAATAGACACAACACATCTAGTAAACGCAGCTCGCCCCCTATTCGAAGTTAACCAATGCAGTAACACTGATGAGGTTGAGCAAAAGAGAACAAGCAGACCCGTGCTTATTTTGGAACATTCTAACAAGATGGAATTTGCGTATAAACACTGCATACGAAGTGCTCGCAAGGCAGTATGCCGTTATACGTTTAGGCACATTCAATTTCCCGATTTTCTAGAACGAAACAACATGTAACGGACAGTTATTGTACAACTTCCCAGCATCATCATCATCATCATAGACAGCAATACATCAGTGGTTAACACTAATGCTCAACTGCCACACAACCATGAAGAAACAGCAAACCCTATATAGAAAGAGAGAAGGAAAAAAGAAGGGGACGGGAAGGGACCTAACTACTGAAAATGACTATGTCCATATTCAGACATTCAGCATCAAGTGCCTACACCTTGCAAACAACACAACCGTGCTGCAAGTGAGAGTGAGGCGTCATCAGCGAGACAGCTTCCTTACGGCTTTCACTGCCACGCGTCATTGAATGCACTCACTTCACAGACAACTCGGCCAAACAACAACAACACTCACGCCACTGAACTCGATTAGCCGCCATCTCACCTAGAGTCTCCAACCACCGACTCTGTAAGTCGCGAGGACCCCAGCCCGGGAGACGAACACGACCCACGGCGGCCAACCCCTTCGTGGACGACTCCATTTCCCTACGCCAGGTCATTGTCTGTCCACCTCGCACCTTACACCAGCCGGTCGCAGTGTCAGCGAATAGTGCTCGGTGTGGAAGACGACTAGCTGGCATCCTTAATACATGACCTAACCATCTAAGCCAGAGGGTCAATTTAATCGATGAGAGATGAACTGGCATTTTATAGTCTTTCCGGTTGCTCGATCTCAAAACCACACCTTACCGGCCACGGAATGGATGTGCCTCTTGTGATCTGGGTCCCAGAATATTCACCTAATCAGATCATGGAACTCTGTCGATCTTGAGTGTTTCCCACGCCCGTTTGTACCTGCTCCTGCACAGAGAGTGTATCTGACCATGGTTCATAAACTTATTCCATATGCAATGAAGTGAACGATGGACGCGTGGCCTCATGTGGGTATTAACAGAATGTCATGAGTGGTCACTTCTGTTCACGTTCGGATGTCACATGATTGTTAAGGGTTCTCCTTAGAGTTCTGGCCTCAAATTTTCTTACCACTCCCTGAGAAGATGACCATAAATGAGACAGATAAACCCGACTATGTCTGCGCTATGAAGCGCGGAAAACGTATATTCATTAGAGGAAGAACATGGACAGAGATTGTCGCTTCCATATTTTGACAAAAACAAGCTTACAAGGGTGACACAATTATCCCTACAACGGTCTTATTGTTTCCTACTCTACTAGACAAAACGTATTGCGGTGGATTATCTAACCGGAGGTACGGGTACTTCAAATCTCAGTGGAATATCTCAACACGGCTGAGAGGTTTGTCCGGAGCCCACAGCGACCGGATCGAGGACAGCATGGGCGACCGGATGAGCCATCGCTCAGCTGGATCGCACCAACGGATGAAGTCTGACAGGGGAAATGGGATGGATAACCAGATCGGGGGCGCGATTGTTCTAACACCCGGAGAAATATCTTGACAAGGTTATAGAATATGGTCAGGGGCCACAGTGGGTAGATTGCAGACAGCGCGAGCGGCCGCCCGAGTCACCGTAAAACGAGGTCGGCCCCATGGACGGTTAATGGCATTTGAGAAACCCTCTGACAGAAGGCATCGGACACACACAAACCGGGCCGAAGTGCACACGGCATGTGAGCGGAAACCGAGGTTGTTGTCCACCGGAATTCTGAATCAAACGCGAGCGAGCGAGTAGCATTGGAACCGGCAAGTTGGACAATAAAGATTGTGCTATACTGAACGCATTTCTCTCCACAGTATTTCAAATCAAAACGCGTCTGATGAAGAACTACCACGATTTCAGCTAATGCCCTGATTTAGAACAGGTGAACCACACTTCACGACAGGTCGTACTCTCAGACAGTGAAATTTGGTGAGGTGTGATTGGGTGTGTGTACGGTCAACATAATCCACTCATATGACCGATTGCCTGAAATCTGACAAAATTGCCAGTGCCATTCACAAAACTTGAACAACCACGTCTAATTCCTTGCATTACGGTTCCACTTTGTTGCATATTTGAACACCGTGTAGCTAGTAGTCCAAGCCATCTGACGCTATGCTGTACTGGGTATTTGATCTAGTTAGTTAGTTTTGTATCCGTTAAACACGTCAAGTCGTAATTCGTTCAGTAACAAGAAAATAATATTCCAATTGTGAATATTTGACAATAAGATAGTAAGCAGCATTTGTTCTATAGTAACATTGACACCCACTAGTTGTGACAAAAGTATAGAGATGAGAACCCCACACACCATGTTCGTTCTTTCGAGTGCTCCCACTGATAACACACCGTATTCATTTATGAGACACTGTCACTTGACATTTTCCACTCACCTCTCGTTTTATCCTTTTCAAAATCAATAACATCACTGTCACATAAGTTGATGCAGATTGGTGTGGGGTATCGTTTAGTCGGGCACTTCTTGTACTTGCCCTCTCCGTAATGCGTACATCGTGGAAATGGATAGGATTTGCAACCTTCCTGGGCTTCGCGACTACCTCCAGTCACAACTCCATCGGACTTCCAAAAGTCCCAGGCACGAGCTGGCCAACCACCATCGCAACCGTCGCCACACGTTTTGCAACAAGCCAGCAAATCAGTCTCACTCAAACGTTTCCTGTATTTTCCATTCGAATGAATGCACACCCGGTCTGTCATGGCTTCGACTGCGGCTACCGCCTGAAGTGAACAAACGTGGGACAAATGAGTTCGAAGTACCTGCAAATAGCACAACTGAGGACTGAAGGAGCAAACAGCTAATTGGCTTATTAACTGATGCCTTAAGATAAGTCCAAACGCCAGTATACTTGACTCTAGTACCTCGCGAACCCTAACCACGACGTGCTTGCACTTTGGTAATTATCATAGCTGTTCCAAGCCCACATTCACTCAACGTTGAGTGCGTCAGTTATATATGTGTGTAGCAGGGAAAATGATGAATTTTATCTCGGAAAGAACTCATTATTGTTACCACTGACAATGTGATTTATTCAGCTGATTTGCTAAAGTATGCAATCTTATTTAACAACCGGTTCTAAAAATGTAATTTTTCTAAAGATCCTGGCGATAATCAGTACTTATGTGTATGCTTGTATGTTTACTTGTCCCCTCGTCACTGGAACTTTTAGTTCAAGATCAGTGTTATTCCAATTGAATGGACGATAATTTGCATATAATGGATCGCATGCTTTTCTGAACTATCGCCTATACAGCTGTTTGATTGGTTAATGTTGATTTGTTCACTGGCAGAATCGTTTATTTGTAACGAACGAGACTGTCCTTCCGAAAAACAAGTCGGTCTTCCGAGAGTTTCACATCGATGGGTTTTTGGTCCTAATGTTTAGACAATAGAAACCGTCGTTGGCCCCAGCGTAGACCAGAATCAACCAACTAGTTTTGAATTATGCGGTTTGTTGTTTCCGCAATGGCGAGTTTTCTTGGTTATTCTTCGTGGGATTGTGTGCAAAGATTGAAGACGAACAACTCCTAGAGTGGACATAATACATTCCTAATTGTGGTTCCACAAAGACGGCTGCTCATCGGCTGAACGAACACTTAAAATACAGTGGCATACGCACAATGAATAATGACCAGCAAATATCCTCGAATCAGGAGGTTGGATGACAGGTACCAAAAACAGTAATAAATTCACAGAGCAATCAGAAAACTTGGCGGGTTACAGTTCGAGTAGACGAAAATGTAGTGAAGGTTAACTTCAGGTTGTTGCGGGAAATTCTACCAATTTTATGTGGACAAAACCGCTTCACTGAAAGGAAGGCGTCTTCAAGGGAAAATTGGGTTCCTTAACACACACTAGGTTCTACTACGTCGGGGTTTTAATGATCTTATCCAAAATTGAGAGGTCACTGTTCAGTCAATCGAAACGTTGCGATAAACCTATTGTCCCACCTACAGTGTGTCCGTCCGTACACCGTCTTTAATTATCTTGGTGAACCTGTCATGTACACAATCACATTATCTACCAGTTTGACGTGTCGTATCCAACGTGTGAATTGTCCCAACATGAACACTAATATGACCCATATTTCAAAGGCTAATGTGCATCATAAATGCATCTATGTTTACCAGATAAATGCCCGCGAAACGCCTGACGATGACCGTACGATACAACGCATGACATGCGAATTCAGCAATGGTGAGCGGTCCCAATTCTATCAGTTAATATCGGTACCGGCAGCACATTACCGGGGCAATTTTCTGGCATGTTTCATGGCCACAAAAACTGTTACAACAACTATTCAGGTGTCGGCACACACGTCTACGCTACACATTATGAGTAGTGAATAGTCACTGATGCACAGCGTGCTGAACAACACGAACTGACTTGACGCCGCCACACGAACTAAACAGTGGGCGCTCCCACGATGAGGACCTTCGACTCCAGCTTCATTCAAAGAACGAAGTGCAAATCAAGTACCACCCTTACATCAGCCCATCCTTCCGTCACACCTCTCAAGCTCCCACTGCCTCAATTTGTGATTAGTAACTGTCAAAGCCACTTCTAATGCGCTATCCGGATTTCAATAAGTCCCAACGTCTTGTTATACTGTTTCCGCTACTCACATATATTCGGTACACCGCTGCTTGTGCCATCTGTGCTTTTATTGACGTTATTCACCTTCTGATAATCAGCAATCCTCGTGCCATTAACTAGTGAGCCCGAACACATTGGAGCTGTGGTGATGGGTTTACCATGATTATCGATAAACGGGTTGAGAATAACAAAACGTTAGGAGCAAGTTGTAATACTCTACGTTTCAACCACCTCCGGTGGCCTTCATCAAGAATGTTGTGATCGAAATCACATTAACAAAGGAACAGAGGTCACCTGGGATTTACCGTGGTTCGGTCAATCCGCGCCGCATCCGAACTGATTGGTCTAATATTTTGCCCATTAAGTGGGATGAGACTGGTGTAGACAAGACTCGTCTGTGTCTAGTGTTGTTTATCCATCCACGCCACACGCCAGAAAGAGGTTTGCCATCATTGCGGTTGACACAAGCGTGTGTGCCTAAATAGTGAGAGATTCAGCACAGCATCGCTTTGTATGAGAAGGCAGATCGTTGTGATTCACTCGAGCTTGATCAAAACCTACGTTGTGATTCACTGACAGTGCATGTAGTGTGATGGCCGAATGCTTCTCTAGCTTATGAAGTTGATAGGCATCTCCAGGCAGAAACCACGTGTGTCTTTTGTGTTCGGCAACACGTGCTTCCAGTTGTCTGTTTGTCTCCCTACTTCAGTTGGCATTGCAATCCCCGCATTTGATTTCGCAAACGCAGTCTGTCTGGTCGCCCGTAGATACTAGAACCTCAGGAAGCACCACCAGTCGTTCTAAGACATTATCTAACCGAAATACAGTCCGGATAGCGTACTCAGAAGGAATGGCGCGAATATTTTCAGACGTTTGTTCACGATACGGTAGTTGCACAGTAGACTTGAAAGTTCTGGTCGTTTTGGTCTCCTCCATAGCTGACATGCGCTTAATTGTGTTCTCAGCAAATGCTTTTGGATAGTGATTAGCGGCTAGCAGTCATTTAGTGTGAGAAATCTCTGCTAGTGTGGAGAGTTCAGTGGTGCAGATCTTATTAGCTCTGTTGACGGGTGAGTTGATGACTGCTCTCTCCACACCCATTGGATGCGACGAGTTTGAGTTGAGATACCGACCAGAATGGATTGGTTTGCGGTACACAGAAACCTGAAATCCCTGTTGCTCGTCAACTTTGACTAGGCAGTCGAGAAAATTAAGTGTGCGCTCACCGGTTCCAGTGTCCAATGTGAATACGATGCCATTGGATTTTGAGTGAAGAAACTGTAGGAATTGGTCGCAAGCGGTCCGTTCCGTGATTACGAGTGCGTCATCTACATACCGCCACCAAATTCATGGAGGGTAGATAAACTCATCCGTCGCTTGGGTTTCGAGGTGTCCGGTTTACCATGATGTTTCGGTTGATCGAACAGCAACCTGTCAATATTCGATGAGGTCATTAGAATCAGCACAGTTGTGAGATGCGTGCGAACTCCGTGGACTTGGTATTAGCCCTGGTAACCCTGTTGTGACAATCTGTCCTCACGTAGCACGTGTGCTGGACAGACACAGCACGTGATGACTAGGTGGTTGCCAATGCCTACATATCTAGTAACCGGCTCACAATCAATGTTACGAATGAAAACGCCGAGGAGTAAATGAAAACGAAATTCAAAATGGAATCGTGAAGACGATTTATGACTCGTCTGGACAGTCCAAGGGTAGCTCCAACAGCCAAATCGCCAGCAGATACAACTACGTACACTCTTCTGAAACCGATGAAACAGATAGTTTGGGCGAATGTGGCCGTAGCAATTCTGCATGCCACGCTCAGTCAGCATCTTGCAGTCCAGTAATAATGTACATCTTCGAGGACAATAAACTCAAAATAATTTGTGCACGTTCATTCGCATACTAGCACTTCGGTTTAATACTTTCTTGGACTCACAACGCAGCAGTCTTCGTTTCTGCCTACTCGGTGCATGGAGTTCAAATTATGAGCGGTGTCCGAATATCTTCTTTTAATTTCACATTCTTAAAATGAAGGAAAACCTATATGTCATCACCACGTTAGATATTGATGTGCCTACAAACTGGAAACATTAAACAGTGGGGTGACATCGAGGTGCAAATGTGAAACCTCGGAAATAAACATGCAGGAAACAATTTGTACATTGAAAAACATCTAAGCTGAACTCACCCAACACGATCCACACTTCGACTGATCACGAATTTGAGTGATGGATTTACACCAGTACCACTTGTCTATAGCATTGAACGATATGGGTAACTCATTGTTTGCACTGAGAGGGTGATGGATTGTGGGCCTTCTCGCTCTTTCTTCCGCGCCTTCGCGGCGCGCCCCTAACAAACCATCCACTTCATTGGCTGTTCGGAAACGTTTGTTCGAATGGGATGCGCGCCATTTGGCACCATACTAAAACAGAATAGTTTGTAAACTGGCATGGTGAATAGTAAAATATAAACGAGAACCTATCCATAGCGCGTAATGTCAACCAATATGCACTTCGAGGTATTTAATCCGTAAGCTATTGCGAACATTTGAACGACTGGAAACGCGAACAGAATCGAGAATGTGGTGTAATTCTGCCCGAATGCCGCATGCATGACACAGTTCACGGCTTATGGTGTAGCCAGATCCGAAGGAACTGTGACAGTTCAAAGTTGTTCTCCATCAAGGCATGCGCAGTCACACTGACATGGAACGGCTTAACGTTGAGGGAGAAATTGGAAGTCAAACACAGACAAGCATTGAATGTCTGTTTGGGTTGCGACCGGTGAACGTTATCAATTAATGCTGATATCAACTGCGCCTCCCGCACACTGGTTTGCACGCACCAACGGGAAAACCACGATGGTTGCTACAGCGACTACGTCTTACCAACAAGAAAACTATACTCATTAACCACTTTTAAATGCCGGTTTGTAATTCGATGTCCTGACATCTAAGTGTTCAAGACGTGGTAACATTCAAAGGAGAACAATAGTCAATCTTCATTTATCTAACCATCCTGTGCAAACCCAGAGTTCAGTGGATAGTTTTTGCTGTTAGTTATAAGTAAATAGAGAGAGTCCAACCGTAAGTCGACTGTAAGCCGATCACTCTGATCAATCGATGGTTTGAACGTAAATCAAGCACGTTGCAGATTGGTAGACACAAACTCACTTTGGGATGAGTGTATTCGGTGAAATCATTTTCCGTGGACTTGGAGGAGGCAAACAAGCCGAGAATTAGAGACAAAATGATCAGCTGGCTCATGCAAAACTTCACACCCATCGCGGCTACCACACAGCTTGTATCGTTCCAATCATACGGGAGAACAATCTGGTCCTATATATCCGAATACTTATTCGGTTCAAAATCAATACCTGCATACACCCACGTGAGAACGTGGTTTGTCAAACACGTTGAACTTTGGAAGCAACGAAACATAGGGACTGAACATCATCATGTTAAGTGACGCCATTCTGCCGAAGACCTTGCTATGAGTGGGTGAGTGTTTCCGAGTAAAGTTGGTTTATATGTAAGGAAAAACCACCATCTGAGACTGAGCTGAAGACGGTTGAATGACAGCTGCGTCTTTCAAATCCCTCTGCGCATCGTCACAGTTGGGTGAGAGTTTGGGTTTGGCCTTGTACTCAACAGACGTCACGGGTGTGAGGAAATCTTGAGATGGTACGTCGTGGCGCAGTCAATCACTAATGTCGTGTGTAAACGTGCAATTTGACAAATCGCCGAACAGTGAACAACACAAGTTTTGTTTTCGGTGGCAACGCATTCTGAGCAACTGTCCTGTTGGCATTTGGCGTTTCCAAAACTCTCTTGTCTTAATTTGTGTACTGAATCACCAACTCATGTAATCCAAATTTATTTTCTCAGGGTACACGAGTTAGTGCTGGCAAGCGTTTTTACGACTCACGTAGATTATGGTTTAATCCTTCAAATTTGAATACTGACTCTACTCTGTTATGTGCACTATGGTTGAAGACAAGTTGAATGAAATGCTAGACTAGGGACAACTGATGCAGACAAAATTTCTCCAGCGATCTATAGGCACTTCGGAGGAAAATGTGTGACATGGAATCCGTTCGTCGTGGCTAGCATTGACGGCGCATCCACAACGTTGTGACAGCGGACAGGTTCTGTACGTCATATAATGTAGCATCATGGCATGATACACCGACACATTGCATGGTGCACTGACGAGCTCCTCACATCGAAGTGTAGCGTCCTTTGAAAAAATGAAGTTGCACCAAACCGAATTGCGACAGTAAATTTAGCAATGACAAGTGTCTTATTACGGTTGCGTAAAATGCCTTAATTTTGGCGACGTTTGCATAACGAACAAATGCAATTGTGGATCAACGCCCTAGATGGAGATGATCGTCGCATCTGTGGATCCGTTTGTATTTAGTACGATTTGATACTAGTTAGAAGACACTGCAATGCGAAAGAATATTATTGCTCACCCACATACCAACAGTTCAGCGCTCCCTGTTTCGTTATAGTTTGGACACTGTACAAATTGTACATACCCCATCCTGAGCCTTGATCACATGGCTGGTGATTTGGTGAATAAGAGTTTGCTGGTATGCCACACAGAGAAAACCGGCGAGCCCACTCGTCCAACGTTAATGTGTGAATGAGCAACACAAACATTTACATCAAAATCGGATTATTACGAGGAATCGAGTACCGTTCACAGTTTGTCACAGCATTCTCAATCAGGCGGAATTCTCCGCCGGTTTCTTCTGATGAGGAGCACTAAGCCGGAGTTTTGCTTCCATCAGATCCCATCAGCTGTGCAAATTCCTTCCGCGACTAGGAGTTAAATTCCGATGTACGCTCCCACGAGACGACCACATAGTTCACTGCGCCACTTGTGCGCATTGGTCAGTATCGAATTGTCACACATAAGCTATCAGGCAGAATCGCTTGCAAACGAGGCGATGTTGCTACAGCGCGTCGAAATTAGTGAAGAACGCTGACTCCTCCAACCGTAACGCCTATCAGTCAAGTTCACATCACATACAGTAATTCCCTATGAAATACTAACATCCGATAAAGTTGCATTGTTTCGAGATAGACTTCATTCTGGGAGTGAAACAAGCATGCTTTCATCTTTCAAAGCACATGCAGGCATCTCGTTCCACTTAGCATCAAGCATATCGAATGTTCACTCGTCAAGTTTGGGCACGGCTCTTACAGAAATGTGGAATACACTGGCCTACTGACTGGAAACCTTTGATGGCTGCACGGTACGTCGCGTGAGCTGATCTCTACACAACTGGGTTCTCATTTGGGTTTTTCATTCACTCAACTCCAATCAATCTATACATTCGGTCGAGAGGTAAAAGAGCAAACATTGCTAACTATGAACTCAATGGACTGTGAGGGAGTAGCGTTCGAATCACTTATTCGAGTGGAAAACATATTCAGTACCTTCATCCCCGTCAGTCTTGAGTATGCGATCATTTGCAACTCTTACGGAAGATTGAACAGAGCAGCAAGGACACATAGAATGATAGATACAGGCATTCCGTATTGATTCATCAGCACGGAATTTGCGATAACACGAATAGATTTTTTTTACGTCAAATGATTATGGAATTCAGATGGATAGTCTGTTGGTTGGTTGGGAATGTCACTAAGTCCAGGGCATTGCCAACTTTACGAACGATCGTTCCTGACCACAGAAGGCTGGCTTCAATCAACCGGTTGTAACCGCCTCAATGAGCCTCGAGAAACTCGGAGGAGAATGACGTAACAGGACTTCGAATACAACAGATTAGTGGACAAGGGTACCAGGACGAATCCAGCTACTGAGGATATTGTATGCTTGCTTGTCTCAACAACATTGTTGTTTTCGGTAATGCTGACTGATCTACTCATTTGGATAAACGTTCCTTCAGGTTAGACATCAAGCACCTCTCGGTTCTGTCTGAGTAACTCTCACTGCAGTTACATACCGATTGTGCGGTAGAACCCACAAGCCGATCTCATTTGACTGAGTGCACACGCAGTTTCTAGGTCCGAGAAGAAGAGTTTGTACACCTAGATCACATTTCTTAAAACATATGGTGTTGATGGCCTACTATCATATACATCCATGAGGTTTTGACCCAAGAAGTTGGGCCACTACTGCTTATCTGACAGCCTTTACAGCGACACGCAAAAAGCTACATCCTCTCACATACGTCTTTATCACCAGTTTCGAGGACTTCGTACACTGTACATGTCAGACAACACAGTTGCTAGATCTCGCCTTAAACATCCACGACAATATAACATCCAGAGGTCGTAACCTGTGTCGTGTTTGGCGACAGAAAGACTGACTTAATGTTACTGGAGTCAGCATCTATGCGAATTGTACAGTTGACCAATAGCCTTGAAATCTTCCGTCATTTGTGTGCCATTGATTGGTGAAGGCTTTCCAACAAACCGTGAATAATTCCATACGTTACTCACGCTCTGCTTTTTGCTGAATATTTCACCGCGTGATTGATATCTCTGAATCAACAATAGTAACAACTTCTACTAAACACTGTAGATTGTTGCCACTTGAGCTGCAAGAAAGTGGCGTTCAAGCTGTCTTCCGAGGCACCGTCCCCACGTTGCAATCAGCTCAGCGTTCTATAATACACGATTGAAAAGAGAGCTATCATCACAATTGAAAATACTCCCACAAAATTATTATTCAGCTGTCAGGTTTAGTAGCCCCTAATTTCAGTTATCGAAGACAGCTTGTGAAACACTGTTGGACTCATTCGAAAACAAACGTGATCTAATACAGTATTTTTGGATTTGGACGACCAGTCGGTATTGACGACAAGTGCCCAAACGTCTATTTCCACTGCAGCTTCACCTGACTTCTGTACGAGAAGAATTCCGCTTCAGTTTCCTGGTCATACTTACTTTGCTGGTTACACAAACACTTTCGTTCACCATTTACGCTGAGTCTCGATGAACTCCTCAGCGTGCTTTTAGCAACGTGATGACCTGCTCAAGCGAGCTTCCTCTCTCAGTGTTCATCTCATCGCCAGGAGCGCAACTCGCGATCCGTCGCCTTATTTTGGTCCTCTGATGCTGCGGAGGGTCACCGTTCACGTGGTTCAACGAACACAATTGGGTAGTAAAACAACTTGCCAAACATCATTAAGAGCTCGTTTGATGCGTACTGGTGATTGACCAGTTCGATTCAGTGGAGGTCACTGAGCCGCCCTGTTAAACGTGCTAGTCTGGAAAGACAGTTGCTAGTTCCGATAATACCGGGTGATCTGTAGGTTTACATAATACGGTCTTTTTGCGAACAGCACGAGTCCTACAAAAGAGGGACTCGTAAATCGGCCAAGGATGATCAGCCGTGATACATCGGCTTAAAATGCTGATTATTGAGGACATCCATAACGACTTCATTAAAGATAAAGCCATTCTGATTGTGGTGGCGGTGGATCTTTGGGGTTTCCCTTTCACATCTTCTCACAGAATGAGCGATTATTTTTTAGAGCCGGTCGGGGGTGCGTTGATTACATTTTTACCTCACGACGGATCTCGGAACATCGGCATTCAAATGGGCAGCCGACGGTCGTGGTGTTTTTGGAACTGAGGGCTGCTTTCGATTCAGTTGCTCGTAACGTTCTCTGAAGCTGTCTCCTTCGCAAGGGAGTACCAGAAAAATACGTGAATCTATTGAGATCACTGTACGCTCACTCTGCAAGCAGGGCGAGAGTTTATGGACAACTATCTCGGGCGTTTATCATTTCTAGTGGTGTTCGTCAGTGATGTCCGGTTTCCCACTTTCTGTTCAATTTTGTCATGGACGACATTCCAGAGGGTGCGCTTCGCGAATCCAGTGGGCTTGGTGATGAGCCTGTTCCTGGCGCTAGATTGACCGACCTGGAGTACGCGGACGACATTGTCTTACTTGGCCCCTCTGCCAAAGGCATGCAGGCCATGCTAAACTAGGTAAGTGACCGGACTGGTTTGTATGGAATGCGCTTGGTAACTTCAAATTACAAAGCCTTGCTTCAAGGCTAGGGCATTTCCACCCCTACTCTCTTTATTGCATGTAATCCGCTTGAGACTGTGGCAGTTCCACATACTTGGGTAGCACTATCTATTGCTGATGAGATATCAGCGAGGATAGCGAAGGTACGAGTTGCCCTTGCCAAACTGCGTCATCTGTGACGTCGAAAAGACGTTCGGTTGTCGCTGAAAAGAAGTGCTTGTGTGCGTTTCATTTTGCTGTATGGTTCGGAAGCCTGGCCTGTCCACAAGGAAGATATCAACAGGCTTGCTGTGTTTGACCATCGTTGCCTCCGTCAATTGGCCCACATTAAATGGACTGATCGCATGAGCAATGTGGCAGTTCGCCTGCGCGTATTCCGGAACGCTGGGGATGCGTCATCAATTGGTCAACTAATTACGGCGTCGCACAGTTTGCGATGGTTGGGTCACGTGCTCCTTATGCTCTCTGAGCGTTCACCGTACCGGACCTTATATACTGAGGCCACCAACAGTTGGGTAAAACCGCGTGGTGGTCAAGCAACATCGTGGTCACGAAATATGAAGACCTTGACTGTTCCAGTGAGCAAAGTGAGTAAACATCGCCTGCCTGGTTGGGGTCCTCGTGATCACATTAATGGCTGGTTAGAGACGCTACCCGTGATGGCAATGTGTTGTAGTCAATGGCGTACCTGTATCCATACCATGTCTAGTTCTTCCGCTTAGTCTTCGCTTAGAAATAGTCGACATTCTTAGTAGCGTTTCATTCTAGGATATTCCACGTCACTGCTGAGGTGAGCGGCGGCCCGAGCTGCAGTACCTTTTGGTCAGGCTCATGGCTGTTATGATGATGATGATGATGATGATGATGAGGAGGAGGAGGAGGAGGAGGATGTACTGGCTTAGATGGTGGATGCGTTTTACCCAGTCCCTAATTTGTGAGACAGTGACTAGTGGTAAGCCAACTAAGACTATACCAATACGGATGCTGTTGGCAGTTGAGACGATAACTAATCAGCTACAAGACCTGATATAGATTGGATTGACCTTTTGTTGCGAATATCGCCTTATTTCTCCGCGTGCTAAACTGTTCGTGAACCGACCATTTTTCAGCTCTAGATTACCCCCCATCTCTTCGAGTCATCAATATCCCATGAAGCCCATCCTACCTCGCTCTCCACAACACGTAAGTGGTCACGTTGCTGTTATCCGGCTTACCGATACGTACTTGTAAAATATTTTCGGAGGTCACATCATCAACTCATCATACAACAATTACCAGTTTCCGCTGACCAGGCAACCGAAGTGGTTTTACCCAGAATCGTCCTATCTATTTCGGTGATATGCAATCTAGAGAATGACAGCAGTAGTCCTTTTAGAAAAAAATGGTCTTCATTTGAAGATCTACAAGAGGACTGTCGCACTATCTTCAGTCTGCTCAGTTGTGTTGAGTTCTCACAGAATGCCCGATTATTTTTCATTGCGAAGAAGTGAGCAAAACCAACAGATAGTTCCACCTTACTCATCCCAGTACACCGTCCTGTAATCTCCTTCCAGTACGAAACACCGGATACGGGTTTTGTCCATGTTAGGATTATCTAGTAGTGCCCATGTCTACCTCGATCGGAACTTTAAGTCCAATTCAGGTTCTCACTCGACGACCGCGTTGACCATTGCACCACCGTCCTCACTGGTAGACCAGCGGGTTGTTTGTTCAAGAAATTTCGCCTGCATCTTTCGGTCTATACACTGTCAAACAAGGATGTTTCGAGTTAACATTCCTCTCTGTGATCGGTGCAAGCAGCATTAGATGGGTCAATGGGGATGGTTTATTGAAAGCCCAAACAAGAGAGACTCCGTAGTGGTGAACAGATGTGAGGATGATTATAAGAAAAAGTGAACTACCACGTGAATTCATTTAGTTATCGAACTGAATTGAAATACGCTAGCGTTTCTGTGTAGCAGTATTTTTCGTTTTACGTGTTGTGGTTGTTGTGGTTGAGTGTAATGGGGGTCGAAATAACATTTTCGCCAAGATGTGTGCTTGAGTGATTCGCCGATCGATAAAATGTCCGAAAATCGACCGGAAGTTGCAAGAAGTTGATGAATTCAGTGTACAAGTTGAATGCGTACATCCGAATGACTTGTTGACTGACCCGCAGAAAATTGGCTCAATAATGCAGGATATCGTTACAAAGAAGCGACAGGGGATTGGCAAATAACCGGAAAATTAAGTAACGAAAGTGACGCCAGTGAGGCACAATCAATCGAGGTCAGGTTGATGATTAATTGAGTTAATTGTGGAATACCAGAAAGAACGTGCAACGAATGAGAGAAACTGTATACAACGAAATTGAACAAGAACCGTCTCAACCACTCCTTTGCTTATGACATTTCACTTGATTGATTATCTATTGACGGTAATGGTCAAAATATGCTGTGGAGTAGTCATGGTAATTTCACCGCTTACAAACGGAACACTTTTCACTGAAGTCTACAGTTTCACATGCAAATCTACTAAACTGTTCAGGAAGTTCGTGACTGAGGACTAAAGCTAAATGTGAAGAGATCACACAATTAACGTGGATTTCAATGCCAGCCAGATTTGCGGTTCATATCAACCTTGTCAGTCCGTTCCGTTCTCTATTCTTTTATGAGCAGATGTGCGTCCCACAGTTCCTCACCAACTCAGCACACTTCTAACTGAGCCAAGACGCGACTGTGCTGTCTGATTATTCGGAACGGCGAGATGTTCACCATTTTTGACAAGGGACAGGTTTATTTTCTATTGTCTAAACGTGTGTGTATATGTGGAGGGGGAGAGGTTGGTTGATTTGTCAATGCCAATGTTGCGTATAATCGACTCAGGACAACGAGGCAATAAAGAGAGCATTACGTTCGGGTTGATATACCTGCGAAGCAAGTGATTAATCCATCAACCGAAAATTAGACATCACCCGAATTTTGTTTACACATGTTCAGCTGTATTCGTATGCGGTTACGAGATTGCCTGGCCTGTAGGTTCGATAGGTTGCTATCTTAATATTTCCGATTAAAACGTTACTAATAGCACTTCAACAGTTAACTGATATCGGCGATTTCAGACTGATCCACCTACGACGCAGTATCACATATGCTTGCACTGTAGGCTCAAACAATTTGCACTTTGGTCAGAATGCAATGTTTAAGTTAGCTCCATGTGGGTTTTGATAGAAAAAATTAACAACTGTAGGCTCAGGGTTCATTGTTTCATAATTCGGAATTATGCTATTTGTGAATAGGAAGTGAGTAGTGTGCGATTTCATACGGATGTTACTGTGCATCCAGCCGACGTGAGAATTGAAGTAAAACATATGAGCTCATCGGAAGCAACAAATCGAAGAGCGAGGATTTCGTCCATTCTGTCGGCATGTACTGATTACTCAGCTTCGTTATCGGTGAACACGTTTTAGACATGCACTGAACTGGCCAACCTGACAGGCTGTTATCTAGATGTAATTAACACTCGTGTTTCTTCGGGAGAAGTTAACAAGAGAAGCCTAACCAACTGCATGGTCTTCAATTACTTTGGGGCACCTCAGAAGTACGTTTTGCTGATTTCTTTGCGACATTGAATCGGATTATGGCATCATAGATTTCACACGAAGAAAAAATACACTCACTACATCTCGGGTCTATTTAGGGCTACCTCTCCTGCCACCCATCAGGTACTGCACAGGATGGTCGTAACTCTTCCAACAGTCGAAAACCACTGCGATAATTTTCAAGATGAAATCTGAGACTGTAGTGTACATGAGCTAGATGCCCCAGTTGGTTCTTGTTAGAACGCGTATCTCGCAACGAAGCCGTCAAGACGACTCACGTTATACGGTCGGTTGATCGATCCGGCTTCGGGTGAATTGATCTGTAGTATTCCGTCGAGCCAGTCAAACTGCAGCCATGAGGATGAACGCCCACACCCTACCTAAAATGTGTGGATTTGAATTCTCAGCATGCCAAGGACCCACACCAGAGTGCACCTATGCATAGTGGACAAATTCTCCAGCCATTCCGTCAACTTATTCACTCATGGACATAGCAAATCAAACGAAACTTTCGCCAGTCACACCGATTTCCTTCACCCGTAAAACCCAGTTCGATCTGAGTCACGCATCTGACTCGACCAGAATGTGATCGACGTCCAGTGCGCAATAATCCATGCCTCGCTTCATTGAGACAGCAAGGCAAGACAGGCTGTTGTGAGCAATTATTAATTTCAATACAGACATCAGCAATGTCAGTTAATCATTCATGAAACTCAACTCCCCGCTCTCTTAGACATCTAACCCAGTGCTGCTAACACTACTGAACTGTATGCACTCAATCGGCGTGAACTGTTTGGCTGTAGCCTTCCAAGAATTATTGTTTCATCTCGTGTCGATAAGCCTGTTCGATCCAATATTCTTGTAAATGACACTATTGCTAACCTTGGCATGAAACCTTCCGTTATGGTGCGATGACTGCGCATTCATTGCAGCGATCGGTCTGCTTGAGCCTCCAGACTACGTAGTTCCCTTAGATAGTTAGTAGTGGTATATTGCAATAAGAACAGCCTTGACAAAACCACGCTAATATCTGTGGAGACATGTGTGTCTGGATTTTGTGACGAGGTAATCTACCTACTCAATGTGGTGTAACCACGTACGTGAGACGTGATTAAAATTCTGCCCTCCTGAAGAAGTAACACCTCCATCCAAAAGCACTTCTGCTCTCCCTGGAAGGATTTACTTCCAGGGCGCACCGTACACACCGCTTGAATATAGTAAGGTTACTGCTCCAAATGTGGATCGGTTTGATGTGCCGTTGCACTCGGGTGACTCCCCTGCCATTTCTTTGCTTGTCTGCTCTACCTAAATACGGCTAACTTCCGAGTTACTCCCGTTCAAATCATACGCCCGTTCGAAATGGACACACACACACATTAGGTCGCCTTGCGTTACCTGTTCCACTTCCGAAGCCATTCACACCAAGCACAACAATTCGATAAATGTCCGTTTCTCCGTTAATTGTTGACGCATAAATGCACTCCTAAATGTTATCTAGAGGTAGCATCTTCCTAGTGTACGATTACCACGGTTCGTGCGGGTGTTGTCCCTTTGAATTAGGCATAACACAAGAGATGTACTTGCCAAGCGATGTAAGCGAATTGGTTCCTTACTCTGGTAGGTTGGTCAATTCTACCACTATCTCGTTCGTTCGATTTTGAACACGGAACGAACCACTTCTCCGTGTCCATGATTTTCTACGTCTACCTAACCTCATACGTACTTAGCCGAAGTACTAGTCCTGAACATCACTCAAACCCGTGCTAGTTCATAGTGCATACATTTGTGAAAACGGTTTTGATGAGAACTGTGTTGGTCACTGGGCTCACATCAGACACAACCGAACTACCATAAATGAGCAATCAGCCTAATGGTCATCACGGTTGTCTCACAAGAACATGTTTTCTGTTCAACTGTCGGCCCTAGCGAGGGTGGACACTACTGAAGATATTCAACAAAAGTTCAACTCGCGTCCAACCAAACCAACTCTGACAATCAAGTAACATTGTGTCTCCCGAGTCAGTGACTTAACTGGGAGAAACTTGTCGTATTAGAAAACAGCGGAGCTCAAATCCACTGCCTCTTACCGAAATGGGACGACCGGAAAATTTCGAGCAATACTGTGTGGCTCCAGATGTATATCTGGCCAGTATGCAGGTACAGGTGAATTTTCAAATGGCCGAATTTCATTGATTTAGAATATATCACATTTCCATCCTGAAAGATCGTGGTGCAGACTGCTTCACATAATTAGGCTGTCCGATCTGACTGGTTGTACGTCATACAGTGTACAAATACAATTGTAGCATGTTTCAGTGCGTGGGCGCTGTGGTTTTGTACCCACTAGAGCCTATACATTTATGGAAACCCCGGTAAGATTTGTTCGTTCGTTCTCAACCTTCTTTGTTAATACGAGTTGAGGGTGGTTGTAGTTTATGGAATAGTTCAGCGAATAGTTATCGACTTGAAATGACAACCTTTGAAACCGAAGTGGATATGTGATAAGGTTCTTGTGAAGCACGTGTTCAAGTCGTCCGTGTCTTCCCACCAGACTAGATTACATCTAGCGTGTTCGAAGAGTCAATCCAGTCAGACTTCATGCATCGCTGAGTTGCCCTCTACGTTTTTGTCTAGTTGGAATTCACGAGTAGCATGACCACGAAATAAAAAGCAGCCTGCACGTTTCGATCGAACCGCATCAAGTTCCATACACCGGTTCACAATTACTGTCGTGGCATTATCGGATTACTTTGGGAATGGAACACTCTAGGAGAGGATTACGAAGAAATTAGGTAACCACCCGACCTTCCGGTGATGTCCAAATTATTGCAGGAGTGAGTCTTATTCAGAACAAGTGAGCAATTCTTCTCAAAGAACATCATTCAGCAAACGGTCGCTCATCAGTCATTTAGACCACACAGGGATTCAGCTTTCTCCCAGCGCTTAATAGGCGGCAGAGATTAGTGATTTGTCGGCCAATTTGTATGCAAAGAGACCCAAGCCCTTCTATTCCGAATCGGAAAGCCGCCCACGTAAGCCGAATATCAGACGATTGAAGCACTCAACGATAAAACCTACTTATCGAACTACAGTCGTCATTCATTTGACGACCAGACGCAGCTCTATCACCTTCACGTCACCGATCGATTCCGCGGTCGGACAGACAAAACATTAACACTTTTCGAATCGCCAGTCTGGCGCAGTGTGTTGACGAGTCCCTGACAAAATTACTCACCAATTAACTCAAATTGGAACCTTTGCAAATCACTGGTCGTGAAGTACAGCGTGAAATCCGGACGAATCTCAGAGCGTTTGACATGTTGCTCACCGACCGCCATATCCGGGAGAAGTATGGTGAACTTAATTGGCCTTCGTACGACTCTGTTAATTTCATCAGAATATTTCAGCTAGTCGTCCCTGGCGCATCACATATTTCACCCTCATTTTAATGCATTGTATAAGATGCGCGGATTCGCTGTTCGTGTAACTAAATAATGCCCTCATTCACAACTATATCTGCTCTGTAGGCAAGGCCTGAGGTCAAATGACTAATATGAATAATGCACAAGTTGGCTGAATGCAGTAAAATTCAGGGGGACAAAATCTCGTTAAAATGCACTGATTGTCATTACTCCTCCAAGTAATCTGTAAAGGGACGTGCAGTAAAGTTGGGGGATTGTTCCATATGAACCAAATTGCTGTTCTATTGTCAATGCAGAACGAAAACCCCACAATCGGTATTTTTATCCTTTGTCTGTTTCAGAATTGAGCACAACCACATTTTTCACCACACAAGCAATCTCTGAATAGCGAGCTTAAATTCACGATTGCCTCGAATTAGGAAATTCAAACGTATTTTTCCAGTGATCATTTCAGGTGGAAGCGTTGTCTGGTGATAAACGATGGCAGTCAAATCTTTATCTGTGAGCACTGTTCAGTTGGTTTAACCATGAGATGTGCAAAACAAAGAGTGGTATGATGGCTGTATTAACTACCTCTTCTGTCAGTGATCGGTTACCGGAAATCACGATGCCTGAATTAGCTGGGATGTCCTAATCACGGGATTATCCATTGAAGCTAGTTGGCCGGTATCTGTTTCCCCGGTCAAGATGCACGCACAGTCTGAACATTGGGCACTAGCGAGTGTAGCTGAGGGTTGGGGTGTGTAGCACCACACAAAGGCCGCTAATTTGGTTAGACTTCGTTTCGTACGTTTGTCGTTCTGTGTGTTGGTACGATGCAGAATGTTGAATTCGTTAAAACATATTTGGTTTGTTTGTAGAAATTCGATCGTAAATTGACCTCCATTTTGCCTTCTGCTGTGCACAGTGAATAATCAACGTGTATTTTGTATCACGGCTGTACATGAAATATCTGTTTTCCCCATCGTTATAACTAACATTGCGTACGTACTAAAAAGCTGTTGTTTGGATTAGTTTGACATGCCCTCACTCTCATCAACAAATGTTTGCTTTAATGAGCTCATTCTCAATCGGTTGGTGACCATTCGCGAAGTAGTTTCCGGTTGCACCATCTTGAATGCTTTCTCTGCTGGTCAATATCCACATCCGGTTACTTCACATTCAGAGCGAGAGAGCAATTTCGTTGTAATTTTGTCAGCTTTGCTCTATAAGTTCCAGTCATTTCCGTCGCATTTTCTGAAGTTCATTGGAATTGGAGGATAATCCCACTGACCCGACAGCCTGAATCAGTCTTATTGGAATTGTCGATTACACGTTGCTGAATGGATTGTTTTAAATCGCCTAGAGCGATTTAACACAACCAA
>QNGE01003607.1:0-80041 GCA_008508345.1 Paragonimus westermani
TTCGGCTGGATTCGAACCAGCGCTTGCCGCGTTGAGGCATGCCGTGTCTGAAAGTAATTATTGGGCACCAGTTGAAAGGCTAAATTGGAAAATACCTATTAACCCAGATCTGTTAGGAAAAACAGTAAAATGATGATTTTCACACGAACTTTGTGCCAAAAACTTCAAAAGTAAAATATTGATAAGGTAAAATGAGTTACGAGAAAACGAAGTGTCTACCGTCAATACTAGTTAATCTGAAGGAGTTCCAAGATAAGACCATATGCACTATTAACCTCCTTCTCAAGACGTCATCTTGTGATGGANCAAGACGTCATCTTGCGATGGAAAACTAGGCATCCAGTGTCTGTTGCATCCCACCGTGAACGTAAGACTAGTTTGCCAGCCACGTCTGTTGATGTAAACGATATATACCATCAAGTGATCCCCAGATTTTTAATTCATTCAACCGATCTGATTATGGTCTACAGTTTAGCGTTAATCGTTAATCCGATAGATTTACCAAACAAATTACAATTTGCAAATTGTTAAGCATCACCTGTTGATGACAGCGCACACAGTAGCGATATAACTGTGCTACTCCGAGGTGTGTGCCGACAGAGGGTTAAAACTAACAGTTGATCAGCCCCCATCTTGCTTCAAGTTACCTTACGGATCATTAAATGATCTGACGTCAGTTGCAGCGTACGTCTTATATTCAACCGATCACTTTCATTTCCACTCCAATCAACTTTAGAAACTAGTCAACTAATACGATCTTTATCGTGACCTGTCCGTTTTTTTAATTATAACATGTAAACTTTTGATGCGGATTCACGCAGTTCGTCTTGAGTTAACACGTTTTTGCATTGGCTACGACCGCAACAGCTCGGAGTGATTTCTATTTGGCTTTGGATGTAAATTTTCCAATCATATGTTGGCCCTTTTTCACCGGTTTGTGGCCTACATCCATCAATTTTTATTGGTATGTCATCATTTTGAGTTTATGATCATTCAAAGGATTGCAACTTTTCCATCTCCTTTCGCTATATCTTTCTCTCAGGTGCAAATAACGGACCTACTGTTTAGCCAACTGGTTCTTTTATCACACAGAGACAGGTGGACCTGCACAACTGAGAACTTTTGGTATCTAATTGTTCACACCATGTACAAACGCCTTCATATCTTCTACTCGGCATACGTGTCTCAGTCAAACAGTCTATGACATAAAGCAAAACTGCTTCTTGCGTTCTTCCGCAGTGTACTCTTACTGAACGGTCACCACAGACCTAAATTAACGGAAGAAGGTTAAAAGTGACAACCTTTCGGTATAAATGATGGAACGGGCTGAATTATTATGGCCAATTTTCAAAAAGAAGACTCAGATGGTCATACTGGAATGTGTCGAATACGAAACCTAATAATTTAAGGGATAGGTTAGTAGCGTACAGCCTGGGTTTTGGAACGAGGTCACAATCCCAGATTTTGAATAAGGCTGGAACTTTGACCGCAACTTTAACTATGATACTTGCAGTCAGGTTGTCATTTTCCATGCGTGTCATGTGAGTAAACAATGTTACTCAGCAAATCCAAACATTTTCGATGGACCACGATAAATAAGTACACACAGACAACCTTTCTTGTATATTGATCCGCCAGAAACTGCCAGGTAGACTGTATCGCATAAAGCTGTGAACAAATTGCGGACCAGAAGACAATGGTGAAAGATAAAAATGATCCAACGTTCTACTTGTTCATACCTCCTTATTCATAGTGAAAACTCTAGCACTAAACTCACCATTGAATGCCAGTGACTTTCTATACTAATTTACAATACTGGGTCTCAAAATGGTTCAAGCGGGCAATCTTCTTGCACAAACGTCCAACGCTAGTAATCGTATCCCGAATGAACATGTTGTTTTGTTGTACCTATTGTTGCTACCTTACAACACAATTTCTTCTTGTTAACGGAAACGTAACGAACAAGAGGGATTGCATCTGAAAACCGTGTGTAACTTATTTGTACGAGGTGTATTACAGATTTGAATGAAATAAAACATGGTTGTTTGCTGTTAGATAAAATTATTAGTATGTAGAACAGGAAACAAGAATGAAATCCGGTACACCGGATGCATATTTCCCAACACATGTCACAGCAAAAACGGATGGCATGAATTGTTGTGAAGGAAGATAATGAAATATGTATTGTATAGCTGGTTCAGAACTCATTGATGAGAATGGAAATAGTCCTCATCAGATTTCCGGGTGCTTGCTAACTACGGCTAGAAGGGCAGGAAAGAGTCATTACGGATTGCATCCTGACGTTCGCTGTCACACCCATACTTCATAACCGACGTCGTTCTTTCTTAGATTCTCCAGGAAGAGGTGGTTCTCACATGAAGTGAGTAGTTAGCCCTGTGCGTCACGAGCACAGACCGTTGTCCACTCGTGTTGGTCAACGTTAAGGTGAACACATCCGCCACCTGAACGTTTCACTCCTAAAGCCTAATTGGACATGGCAATTTGACTGATTAGAATAACGTGTAGTTGATCCTTGCACTGAGTCCAAACCATGACAGAGGTTTACGGCGGTAACACTCACGTTTCACGCATCAAATTCCAGTTTACTTATACACTTGTTAATGTGTGTGGGCGGAGGTAAAATAGATCAATGAACTATCGTACAAGTATTCGGACAAAATATTACCCTGTGTGTGAATTATTCCACTGACCTCTGCATATGTGTTGGAACATTATGATACATAATTTGAAAAAACTCGAATGGTCCATTAGGGTCTGGTTTCTAATACTGTGCTGACGTTGTTGCATATCAACTGGTGGTAGACGAATATGAAACTCAAATCAAACTCTTCACCCATAACCAACCCTCTCAGACTCATTAATCTATTCTTTGGTTACTCGATTTTGCAACGTTTCCGAAATAAGTTATCCAAAAAGCAAATTAACGAAATATGTTCCAAAGCCAAGTTACCTCTCCAAATTATCCGTTTAGCTATCGATGACGCTTGGAGTCGAGAGTGCATTCCAGTAACATCTAGATTGTTAAGTTTTGGACGTAGCATTTTTAAACTGTGCCCACCATTCAAGCGCCAAATGCTCTGAAGGACCTGCTGTCAGTCCACTTACTGTATTATACATGAATTGACATAATTCCCAAAACCGTCTAACCCCTGATTTGTACGGCAGAGTGGAAGCGAGAATAAAATCTTTGGTGATGATATTCTGCAAGGACAACCACGTCAAGCTCACAAAACCAGTGAACATTTGGGATGTCGGTAGATGACAGATCTACGTATGTCACATTCTCAGTCAATCGGCTGCTGTTCGATGTGATATGACCTGGTTGAGCTTTATACTCACAGATGTATATGCTCCCCGTTGTACATTAAAGATGTCATGCAATACGTCTGGTTTCTTATCAAAACAACCATATGAATCAGAGTCGAGTCCCGTGGTACGGCAAATCCGATAGTGGTTCAAATTTTCTTTCCTAAAATCATGATTACGGTTGTATTCTTTTATTCTATAAAACTACGATGACAGGTTTTTGAGACTGCATACTCTTGAACCACCATCGTCGTTTAAAAATATGGAGTGAGGGACTGTACCGAATCAGTTTATGATCTGACTGGAACGCTGAAAGAATGTAGTCGTTTATTCACAGTTTGTATGCTCTGAGGCAGAATCTCGAAATATGGGCCCTACGTAAATCAGTTTTCTCCGATTCTTGTTACTCACCTCCGTGTCACAATGTTCCATACAGCGAGCTTGCATGATGTGTATGAGGGACAGTGTGAATTCGCTCACATCGACAAACATGAAAAGCTGACTTAAAACAGCTTTGATGTTACTGCATTCATTTTTCGGAAACGTGGGTTCCATATATTGTTCATCATTGACCGTTTGAGGTAGCCAGTTAAAGAATATGGCCTAATGAAAGAAAACCATGTTCAAAACCGGCTGGTTTGGATTTGCAAACAATAGAATCAATGGAAAAATTGTCAAATATACTGTAGTGCTTGGTTCTCATTCAACGGATTTATTCACAAACAGATCGAAACAGGCCATTTCTTTGTAAACCTTGACGAATTAAAGCCTATAAATGTTACAGAATTGGTGCGTTTTGATTAGCAATGAGGACTGGAAACCTAGCTCTATTCTTACCTCATTTGTCTGGACTGCAAACTGTAAAAACCCATGCATGGTGAACAAAACCGAACAACTGTATTCTCCTAATACTATTGATTTCCTCAGAAATAATTCATCAACCTCTCAAGTGGAATGTGTCTTCTAACTTGCCTGGTGACCTGTCAAGCATTGACGGAATTTACCACTAACAATAAAAAGATCGGATAATCATCTGTCTGAAATGCAACTGATCGGATAGGTTTTTTGTCTGGTGACATTCCGGCTGATAGAACGTGTGTCACCAAATGTGGGTTATAGTGACTAGAACTTTCGTTCTACCTGGTTCAATCAGGCCATCTAACAGGAAATTAGGGCAGTTGTACGTGAAGCCGTTATGCCCACAGTGATGTCTGTCGCACTGCCGACTGAGTGGGAGTATTTGGTGGTGATGGGCTTCTCTATCCGTATTGCAGTACATACTTTAGAACCTGCAATCCTTTTCGAAAGCTTGTCTCAACTTTAAACACATCTGCATACTCAAAACCGACCGGAATCAAACAACATTTCGTTAATTACTACAGCATGGCACGATCAATCCTCACTGTCAAGTGCATAAAACTTCTGAGTGGTTGGCTCGAAGTAGCTGTCTCCAAACTAGCCCAATATCCTGTTGTCTATTAGTTTAGGCTTTTACGCAAAAAGCTCCTGGCAGGATACTCCAAGAGAAACTTGTATCCGCGGTTCAGACTGGTGATTCAGATTTTACATGTGGGTTTGTCCAAAGTGACTTCAGACATGGCCTTCGAATCGAGGAGTCGTCAATCTAAATTTGAAATTTGCATACGTTATCAGACGGCCGGAAACCTCACCCTGCAGAACACTATGGATCTTTGTCAACTGGTCATTGTTGTCGCTACCAACACGTTATTCAGGTATTTTTTGCATCAAAATATAAGCCTTAGTTACCGAATGACGTCGCCTTTAACTAAAACATGTGAGAAATTGCTATTTGAACTGACTTCCGAAGTCTCGACTAACGCAGTTGTGTGGTCATGAAATCAAGCAAATGGTCTTTGAATGCGCTACGACTCGCATGGACATGGCAGTAAGACGCTACGACTGGTTGGGCCACAAATATGCTGGTCGTTTTGGATTGGTGAATCACTGGCTTACTCAAAACGAACTGCTAACGATAAGTGTATCACATACCTATCGGCTAACTCGACTGTATAGTGATGTGCCGTTATTTTCTTCCGTGTCAATTACGTGTCTTTTGTCGTCTGATGAACCATTCGCTCACGTTTTCAAAACTTGGGTCACTGAAACCTGCTACATGCTCTTTTCTTCCGCTCTGTTGGTGCAATGTATGAGAGCGTTTTTACTTAGTACCCCATTCCGAATTCCACGTTTTTCTCTTCCTAATCCTACACAGAGTCTGCTATTATTGAAAATATATTTGCCTTACGTTCCCAATACCTTTCTTCCTGGCTTGAAACAAAACATCTGAGTGTTTCAAGCTCAGCTCATCATCTGGCAAACCAAATTTGGTCGACTGAACTCAGACGGTCTCCACTTACGAGCCTGTTATTCATACGTTCTCAGGTTTACACTGGATGCACAGCGTATGAGTGAAATCGTAAGGGATTCACCTCATGATGTTTTGTAGACACTTGTAAGCATAGATGTCCCTTGACACTGGTTACTGTGAAAAGCCAATTCAAAAAGAGATGTTATCAACTGTCCACTAACGAAATGTGTAACACAAGAAACCATTTATCTGCAGGTTGAAAACCTATGGTCAGTGGGCCGAATCAGGCAAGCCAGCCGGAGTTATGTAGCCCACAGTTAGTGCATTACTTAATTTTGATGTTCGTGAGTACTTGCTAATCCTCCTCATGAATGAAAGGTTTGACTGAATGGTTATTTCCCCACCCCCAAATTTTTGGCATCTATTTGGATAAGACCCCTTATCTGGTCTCACCTGATGAATAATACTTAGGAACGCTTGCATTACAGATGGCATTAAGCATCATTACATATTTAGCTTTCTGACTTTGTAACCTGTAGATTTTGCTACGTTGAACAGGATAATTAGGTTGTTAGGTGTATTATTACTAATTCTTTCTGTTTCCAATTATCGTGCACAGATACTCCAAATCATCGTCTGGTTAATGAAAACAGAAGAAGAATGTGCGTCGCGCGCCCTTAGAACTCCGATTTATACCTATCACATAAGTCAAGTGCAGGTGAGCGGATCATCCGCGCGGTTCCATTCTTGGATATCATACTGCGGTTCCATGAGACGGATCGTGTCAACTTCTTCTCTACACAAAATGGCTGCCCTCCACCACACAGTGCCTCAAAAACTGTCATAAATTTTAGAATGGGATGATAAAATCACATCTGGGAAGAGTTGACGGGGATAACTTAGCCAACGGTACAATCGATGAAGCGGAGCTCTCACAAGAACTGTCACCAACAATAAGAACAACTTTAAAGTATACTATACCTTCTTTTTGTTTTGACGAATAATTAAAAATGGTTTTGCTCAATCACACAGAACAAGATATCGTCCAACCTTCCTACAGTGGTAGCTAATGTAAACTGATATTTTCAACTGAACATTGACCCTTCAAACAAATGAGATACACGAAAAGTGGAAATGGTTTTGCTGCACCTATCTAGTTAGCACACACTGGGCCCGTGTTGCTGCGAATCACCAACGGGCTATCTGCGTCTGGGCAGCTTAAACAAGACTATAACAAGCCAGGTTTGGTGACGGTTTGATGTCATGGAAAGTACTTCGTCTTAACATTAACCCCTTGGCTGTAAACAGCTCAGCACGGTGATTTATTTTGAACAACAGACAGTACACTAAAAGTGAACGCAGTCACTCACTTGCATGCCATTTCCATAACATCGCTTAACTAATTTCCCACACATTTCTACTCATAATCTGTTCATCATAATAAAACCCAGGAAACGATAGACTGTCTAAATTGGGACAGCCGGAGACAATCCGCCTTAGAACGATCATACAGGTTTTCTTCATAGCAATCAAAATTTGTAAAAGCAACGATAAATCAAACAGGTTCAAATAGGCAGTGAACTTAGACTCTTCTCTCGTTTCTTTCATTTATGGGCATAATAGGAGAGTTTCTGTTGACACATCAGTTTTTCTGCCTTCCTCAACACATCTAGTCTTTTCCGACCCAGTGCAACAGCATACTCTACTAATCTATCCGGACACTGATTTATCTGACTAACTGAAAGCAGGACTGTTGCGTTATGAAATGATGTGACAAATATTATGACGAATAAGCACTGGTGAATTGATATAGATAAACCAACCAATGTTGTGGATAACTGTAGATGGTCCCGTTGTGTATTCTTGAATAGAACAACAACACTTTCATTCCTTTATACTTGGACTAATCAACTTTGTACGTGTTCGTACTGAAAGCAAGCTGAATTCGATCATAGTCTGGAATAGTGGTCTACCGGATATAAAGCTGAAAAGGATGACCCGATCAGCTGTTCAGTACAAATGGTGGTATATGCTCCCGCCAAGATTATTCTCAATATTCCCATTGAGATAGGAAAGAGTCGAACTGTGAGGGAGCAAACAGTCATGTATGTAGTCGTGTGTGTACTTGTTTCGCAGCCTATGATATCAACTCACCCAACTACCTATTCCGTAGTTTTGTCGTGCAGTCAGTGAGAATGGCAATTCAAGTTGTAGTTATTAATCACCGAACCGAGAGCCCCAGCAACCGAGCTATATTGGGGGGAATGCTGGTGAAACCACAGAACTCCTGTACTTTTAGTTAAAATTCAAAACTCTCCATTGGTTAAAAGTGAACGCTACAATGATTTTTCGTTTGTATTGCATCTCTTTTCACTTGCTGACAGATTATTAATACGTTCATTAAATCTTCAAGTTCATACCAATTTATCTTGATTTGTAGGAATACACGTGAGCCTTTTTACCTTTGAGACGTTCTGATCAGTGTGCTTTTGATCGACCTTCTACAAACGCTTCACGTGGTTCCTCAAATCACTTTCTAGTAAACACGCATTAGTAATCCTCTAGATTACTCCGTTTTCCTGCACTAATTTTAACCGGAGCTCCATCAGAATATCTATTGATTTATCAGGCTGACTGAGTCCAATTGGGCCGCATCTCGATGGTACAAACAACCTCAGTTCAACCACATTGTCATTGCCTGCGCAACCAAATGAACTTTCATCTCCACAAATCCTCTTGGTTTACTATCTTAGTCCCCATCCTGTCATATTGCGAGATGTCTAGAACGTATACAATAATTGCCCTGGCGATATCTGAACCCGTACGTCTGCGCACAAAATTTTGATTCAACCTGTCATGTTACTTATATACATTAGCAAGTACTGAAAACAAACCTTATAAATTACAACCATTGGTCAGTAGATGCGACTTACCTTGTATAGTTCGGCCGCAAGGGCCTCTGAAGAAACCATGTCTTTTTCAAGAAATAAATTATGCCTTTTCCAAACAGTTTGAAAGCTAAAAATTTTGTTGGACTTACCTGCACATGAGGCTTAGGGTATAAGCGGCTAAAAGACATCTGAAGGGACCATAACGTTCCGCTAGATATAGGCATCGATCGCAAGACCGTTCGCTCAACTGCTGCTGACATTGATAGTCCGCAATTTCACCAATTTCTATCAAGTAGACTAACGTCTGCATACCACACTGTATTGCCATTCTAAAACGCACATAGTGACATAGTTATAAAACGGACTTACTTGATATTGCCAGAATGTATGTAGGTCACAAATAGTTCGTGATAGACCAAACCGATGTCTACTCTGCACAAACTTGGAATTGCCAAAGCTTGAAATGAGAGCATAGTCACTGCTCACGTGAAAACAATAAGACTTACCCAGTGACTTCTCCAACGCTTTAACTTTCAACCCAAACACCACATGAAATAACTCTTGATTGTCTGCCAACTCTGGTAGGACAAACAGCTTCGTCTGAGGTTGCACCTCGGAAGTCATAATATCCTGTGGCGCGGACTGAACAAGGTAATAGCACACATAAATACAATGATCATCGTCCTCTGTTAGATCACACATTAAGACTGCCCATAAATCGTCTGATATGCCAAACACCGTCGCTGTCAACAGTGTAGGCGATTGTCGTCTGGCGCGAGTTAGAAAAACGATGACTTTAGAGATGGACCTGAACACAGATGTCGCTAGATTGACCTTTACAATTCAGAGTCCTTTCACAATGTGGCTCTTATTTGACTAACACGGACGGAGGGAGAAAATGACTGGAGAGACAGCAGCTCATTGGGCTGAGTGGTTTGCGAGCTACTTCTGTCCTGCTGGGTTGTCAGTGAAGTACCGTATTTTTCAAAACAACTGGCCAACCGCCTTCTCCGTAAGCACGCGAGCATTCACCCACACGTTGCACAAACTTGTGTAGAAACACGTTCGTCGTTTATTGGGTTTACTTCCCTACATTCAGCGGTCTCACGGACACCAGACGCTGATTGATTAGTTACTGCATATCGACTGCGTTACCAGCATGGAGACCGAATAGCTCTGTCAGTTGTGGTTGTGTCCAGACGTTCTGAAGAAAATATCTGTTTGTTCAACCGAAATAACCACAGTTGTCTTATCCCTCCAGCATCCATTCTTAGGAGTTAAACAGAAACCCCATCCAGGGCGCATTGATTAATTAGTAAGAATTTGTTCTGTGGCCAACTTTGGGGACAGACAAGTGCATTCTGGAAAATTAGTGCAGTTTCTAGGTACACTACCAGTGAACATCTCAGTTTACGGAGGAAGCCCTATATGAAATTGCAATGCTTCCCTATAGTTCGTTTTTACACGAGACATTGTTTCTCATTTCTCTCCCAGTTGCATAAAAGTTAAGCGTCAGCTATTAATGTATTGCCGCCCAATGCAATGATGGTGCAGAACTGCTGAGCTTAAGCTATACTGAGATACTAGCTCCTCATAGGCAGCTAATCGCCTTCGTCGATAGCCCACCTTGTTTGTCAGAAAAAATGAGAACACAAAACCGTACTGTTATTGACCAAAATAACGAGGGGTACTCAATATTTGTTAACGTAGGAGGTTAAACTAATCTTGAAAAAACATTAAACCTTCATTCATCCCTAAACACAGCCACGTATAAACCTATATATCTGACTATGAGATGTGTCATACAATGCACTGGATCGAATCAACTTTGATACGAAATATCTGAGAAAAAACTGCTGAAAATCCTACTGAGAACAAAAATCACAAAAGGGGACCAAGTATATACTCCCACAGATTCGACCCAAGGCAAGAAATCGAACAACCAGTTCTCTGTTTGTGAGGTATTCAGCCTGGTACAGAAAAACAAAGCAATTTTGCCCATAAGAATATTGACGGTCCAGAAGATTCATAACCATCAGGTTGGCCTATTGCCCGGAGTTCGTCTCCACTACTTGTCGACCGCAATGATTAATTACTGACATGGTAAGTTTAGACTGTATTGCATAGTATCTGGGCCAACAACATCTGACTATCTGACTACGACTTGCTCAAGCAAGCACACGAATAGTCGTTTTCTAGCTAAAATTACACGTGTGGTAGCCTTCTCATCTTGAATGTGTCGCCTAATATGGGTGGAGAATGGTGAAAAAATACAGTAGTAACTTCTGGAGCACCGATCAGTTATACTTAACAAAACTAAACATGTTGGCCCGCATGTAGGGATTAGATACTCAACAGTTCAAGAAAGTAAATATTTCCAGCCTCACACCCCAAGTGACGATCATGTGCAGTACCCGATTATTGTTTACTAATCCAAACAAATGTAATTATCGGTGCGTCATCTTTCATTCACAGATGATGCAGATGTGTTCGTCTCAGCCTCGCACTGCGATATTGAAGATCCACTCACAGATAACATAATGATCTACTGTCGCTAGTTTTTTCTTGCAGCATTCGTCTAATTGTATTCACCTTGGTTCCGTAGGTGCTATTTAGTACGCTGCAAAACAGGTCTCCCATCACAGAAATCTACAGTGCCAATTAACCTTTTCAGGTAGAAAGCCCTTAGTGTAGGTTGCACTTCTCAGCCGGCATGCGCCCATTGGACCGAGTGTTGTCAATCTCACGAACAGTGTCCTTCATGGATACATCCGCTCGATATTTTTCCGCACACCTTACCAAAATTACGCTGGTCACACTATTTCAAAACAACCTATAGAACCGGCGATAATTAGTCTGAGGCTTAAATAAGTGGTTCTTTACTTAATCCATTCGGTGGGTTCAAGTAAACATAATTACGAGTCGGACATTAGGTAGCAATAATGCCCTCATATCAGGCCGTATGATTGTGGACAGATCTAAATGGTTGCAACTGCGGACACTATTCATGAACGGCAGCTTCAAATCCAGTTCCATTTGGTACTTCGAATTTTAAATCCACTCATGAAGAAGATCGGTTCATCAAAAAACATCAAATCTTCAAGAGTCTTCAGGTACATGTATACTTACTATTAGGAAGTCTGTCTTCAAGATTACGTCGAGTTCTGCCATCTGACACTTCGACTGGTGAGACATACGGCACAGTAGTATTCCATTTAACTGTCTTACTGCATCCATACTGACTGTCAGTCCGTTTGCGTGATTTAAAAGACATTGTTTCAGCTCAATTCTGGTGTTCTCCATGTGTAATGGCACACACACATTGTATTTTGCATCTTGCTTTTCAAGCTCAATCAGTTCCTGTCAGAGATAAAAGCAAATGGGCAATTGCCGCCATTAACCAGAAATAAAAGTAAATCAATCGTACTCCGGATTGTTTTCAGATACCCAAGAGACTGTGCAGATTTTTCGAAACGACTATGTTTCATTAAAAATTATCATTGCAGATAAACAGTGTTCAACTGACTCTTCCTTCTAGGTCGATAGTTTCTCCAATACAGACTGAAAGCCGTGACAAAATTAACGCCACCGCGAGGAGGAAGCTATTGCTAGCTTTGAGATAGAGAAGATGTAATTGTCGGGTATGTCCCACTGACTTGAATCAATATCTATAGATATTTTATACTTTTATTGAATTAAGTATCTAAAACGCTACCATTAGCTTCTCCGAATGGCACAAAAATTTAATAATTTAGTACGATGGAATAAAAAATAAACAAATACAAAAATATTGTTACCGACGGTCCTATTCTTTGTGGGGTTAAGGCGCATAATATGCAGGGTCTTGGAAAACACAACCTAACCAAAAGGTATACACGTATTTTTACCCATAGAATTACTTTGAAGAGAGTGTAATACAGCCGTTTTCGTAAAGAAGCTTTCAATTCAGTGGTGGATAAATTTGCTCTCTGATCTTCCATGGCACATGGTTAAGCCAAATCAAGATTTAGGATTTGGTGAACGTTGGTTGAATGGACTTGGTTAACTCCGCAATACCGTCCTGTTACTTACCGACAAGTAATCTTTGAGAAGTTAGCCGTTCGAATGGTGCCATCGATTTTTCCGGAATTTTGCAATAAGCTAAGGCTTGTTTGTATATTATTTACAGATGGATTTTAACATGTTAATCTCACATCACCAAAAGCAGATGTATAATATCGTACTAGATGCGAAAATCTATCACATAATGACAAAAATTACATCTATAAATTGTCAAGCCCCAATTGCATTTTCGTTGTATTATTTCATTTCGACAATTATTACTACGAAAAACTGTGTCAAATTTATGAACAGCCTGACGATATTTATTGTCATAATTGTGCTCACAGACACACTGGGTCTTACTGACTCAACTACGAACAGATATCCCTGTGTTGTTTCTAACAGCACCTCCCAATGGTCTCCTCGTAAGTCATTTGTGACCGCAGCAAATACTACGCTGACGGCGTACTCATTTCAGTTGACAACGAACCAGTTATCCTTTTTAAGCATCGGATATGACGGAGACGTCTTTAACTTTCAAACGTCAGTTTTTCGGTAATGTATAATGTGTATAATGTCCCCAGTTCAGTCTGGCTTGAGTCCACTGAGGTAGTTCTTCGGTAACTTAAGTGATGCGCCATTAGTGTGGGGGCAACCTGGAAATCACTGGGAACCTGGTGCAGACATAATTCTTCTTCGGTTTGTGCTGGAAACGAAAGAATTCAACCAAAAAGTCACAACTCTCTACAAACGTTTTCCGTCCAGTTTGAATACATTGTCGTAGCTCCGTTACAGAACTTGACTGCCCATGATGATGTTCGACATTCTAGTCTGAACAGATCTGCCTTCTGTGTGGATCCAGTAGAAATGGCTCTTAAACCATTTTGTGAGAGTTCAGCTGGAGCACACATTGGCCAAGTGTTTGCTGTTGCAACAACCAAAATGTCGCAAACTTAACGTATCTTAAAGCATACTGCTTAATCACTTAATTCATTAATGGGCATTTAACTCCGTACTCACTTCCAATGATTTATTGGGAGTTAGAGAGGTTAGTCGGTTTTTGTACGGTTGTAACCAGCCTCGTTTACGGTTTTGCACTTCTTCACGTTTCTGTAAATTGTCCGTATGCTTCGTTGAAGCCGTGGTTAGCCAGGTCAAAGCAGTCACTTCCACTTTATCTGGTGGAGAAGTTGCCCACCAACTTTTGACGAGTACTTCTTGATCGTAGTAGTTCAGCAGATTTGCATATTCCCGAGAAGTCAGCCCGACTAGTCCGGTGACACACGTGGTCACGTTTGACCTTGTGGACTGTTTTGGACTTGCCTTCTTTAAACGAGGTTCCACCTGGACAGAAAGTAATGTCGGATCAATATGAATAGAAGGATGACATACATATCTTCATTTGCTGATGAGGATTAACGTTAAACGACTATTGGCACTTACCGTCAAATCTTAAGTTGTGCAGTTCAACTGCGGCTCAGTCGGCTTCGAGAATGCAATAGAAATTCTTGACAACAGCTAGTCTATGAAGTGCCAGGAACTGCTCTGGATCGCATGGCGTGAGTTTCCATAAGCACTACCAGACGAAAGCCTTCATACATACGCAATGGATATATTAAGGTCAAATAGCAGCTCCCTCTAAGCCTCAGATAAAGTGATCGCCGAAGCTTGCTCACGCCGACACGATTCGTCCCCTATCGTTCCTGTGTCCAGTTGAGTGACTTTCTAGACTTGACATTTTCACTTGTAACTTACAGTTCGTTAAAAGACAGAATTCATTTGCTCGATTAAAACAAATCTGAGCTGAAAATGCGCTTAACAGCCAGAATCCAAAATCAAAATATCGTTCAACAAGTTGACCGTTTCCACCATTTCAACCAGAGCAGAGGTCCTATCCCCAAGGTTATCGCTTGGAGTTAACAGAACAGTTACCACGTCTTCCTATCAAAACAATCAGGTGGTTAAGTTTTTATGTGCGGTAGTTCATTCTTGCCTAATGTGGGATCGGCGGCGCAGTGATGGACACATTTGCCTCATGAAAGCGTGACCGAATTTCTAGTATGCACTGCTCCCGAGCTTTAACAAAAGTTAAACTCGGGCATAATGCCTTATTTTGTAGCAAACTTTTAAAAAATTTATGGCAGTGCAGCATCTGTGATTATCTGAGTTATTCATGCAACACAAGCTGGTTCCGATCAGTATTTAACTCAAGATACCAACTGGCTTTACAGGCCTTTAAAGTACGGAAAATGTGGGCTATCAAAAAGCTGGGTAACCAAAACTTCGAAATCAGAATGAACGAGTGTGTCGAAATAGAATTTAATGAGTAATGCTGACAAACTGTTTGCGAATTGCTGGACAATCGTAAAATTATAGTTGTCGGGCCTTTTCAACAGCTCACATGACAATATACGCAATCACGTATTTAGATCGTGAATAGCAAACTTGTAAACCCTACGTAACATTAGTCATGTTGCAACAGCTCGCGCAGAATCATATTAAAAATCTATGCGCTCATTAAATAAAACAGTGCACAGTGATCTTTTAATAGTCTACCACTGTATATTTTTCATTACCGGAGTGAATGGGTGACCAAGTGATGTCTTGTCTGTTGTTGGTGTCAGTTACCCTAACGGAATGCGGAATGAGTGAATTTGTTATCGTCTAAATGACCTTAAACCTATTATCCGTACCAGACTGGCAGAAAGTCAAGAGAGAGTGTCACTTTACTAACAACGCTACTTTTAAAGCTTTGAGAAGGAAAAAGAAAATTCCGATGTTGCATCTCGATTACGCTCCATAGATTGCTAGAACCAACAAATCCCGTAGAACACTAGTGCATCTGATCAAATCATCACATCGCATGCCCGCCTAAACGATACTGTGGATTGGCTTACAAGTACAACGTAAACGACACTTCTGAACTGGTCAACTTAATGGGCATTATGAAACCAGATCTGAAACACCTTGTTACCTCAAATGTGAAATCTCTGTTTATAATTGTCCATTGAGCGAAGTTACTCAAAATCCACCAGGTTTTATCACCGAATATAAATTAAATATCACCGTTTCTGATGGTTGAACTGAAACGCCTTTTATACTTCTGCATTGCAGGCAACGGTTTTTGCCTTTCGAAGAGAAGCCTATGAACATACAAACTGAATGCTCATACGTAGGAATTTAGAAACGGTTGCGGTTGATATTTTTGCCCCAAAATTTAAAGGTCTGCCCTCAAGTTTTCTAAGTGGGTTTTCTTTACACTTGAGGCACGTCCATTAAAGACCTGTTGTTACGAACAGATTGTAGCGAATGGTAACACCGTTAGACGCCGAAAGTAATGTGCACCGAAATACCAGCTTGCCTATTGAAGCGGGACGTTATAATTCATCATTGTTACTTGATATCTGCAATGTTAGAGAATTTGACAAGACAGTCCTACGATCGTTGTTTAGTAAAGGCACTTCGACTGGTCGGTATTCCCAATTCAGCTCCGTACCCATCGGTTATAAACGTAGTCTGGTGTCAACCCCATTAGTGTGGAGTAAACGCATTCTCTCTGCGGACATGCTTGAAGCTGTACTGGGTATCCTACGGGACACCATAATCGACAACAAACAGCTCTCTAGGCTAATCAGTCCAGTAAGCACAGGTAAAACCGAACGTCCATAAATTGGTAGTAACACTGTCTTTGCTTTGAGGCTGAAGTGAGCGTACTCATGAGAACGGACTTCATCATCCACTAAGTGTCTTTGATCTTGTTCAATTTTTTTCTCTCCTACCTAGCCGTTTATATACCAACCTCTTCGGTAGACAACTGCCGATACTGCTGTCTTTCAAGTCACATGTTAACTACCAGTACCAATTATAAGTGTAGCCTCCCCGTTGGTGATACTAAGTGCCATTTGTGGACTTAGATTACTGTACACATGCTCGGTTGAAGCAATCGGTCAATTACGCGGTTGATCGATACAATGCTAATCATCACTTGCTGTTGACCGACCTAGAGCGGAAAAAATAAGTTCAAGGTCACCTACACGATGACCAGTTTGCCAATCCCGCGACTCGTTAGAGTGACATAGGAAAAAACACCTGTGGTGTGCATCCAAAAGACTGTTGCAGCTTTTGGGTCTATGCACCAGTGATCGGTTGACGGACTACAGTATACTGTGTTTTATGATTTGAATTTGAGTTGTTAAATATAACAGTCTACAGTAAGCAATGAAATCTGCCATGGCTGATTTCCTGAAACTTAGCAATTCCGATCTCATTCTTCATTTTTATCACATGGAAGAATGTTTTCAATTAACAGAATATACATTCTTAGACAACAGCCGTCCAAAAAATTGAAAACAGTTTTATGCTACAACATGCAGTGGTCACTTCACATCGACGAGACCTTTAGGGAAAACAATAGACTCGTTTTTAATACGATCCACCTGAACGTATTTTTCATTCCTCATCATTTCTTTGCATGCTTTTTGTAGCTTGCTTACTCTGAAATGGTTTTAGTAATCACATGAAACGCCAGCTGAAATTCTAATAGAACATCAAAAACTGATGTAGACATCTGTAAAGAAGCTGGCTGGATAAAATTAATTTAGAAGTGTTACGAATAGATCCCATCCCAAGGTACATAAATAGCCCTCCAAAGACGCCACGAGGAATAGCGTGAATCTCTTCATCCGGCCTTACTTTAATTCTGACCTAATGCTGTTCCATGATCCACCCTCAGGTCCCTGTATACTCACTTTGGTGAATTCTTTCATAGTTAGACATTCCATTCACTCCTGCAGCCATGTTTCCAGGGTTTATTGAGCTACAAAACGCATTGCAATGTGCAACCTCTTGTTATTTGCTTATACACCATTAACTCAAAACTTTTATGGTTCTATTTTCATTCGGTCTTTATGAGTTACTTCAGTATTTATCATTAGTGCTAAACACGTGATGGTATTGGTTATCGCAAATCCATTATCCGCCATTTCTTAACCTGGCAGTGCTTGTTTGCTCAACAGTTTGAAAAACTCTAAACTCAGTGACTGTGGAAATGACCCAAAATGTTGTTTACAATAAGATTCAATTTCAATGGGAATATTTAAGCAATTCAGCACAATGTTCAGTCTCATTCTCAAACTTGCTTGCCACACTGTGAAAGAAATACTGCCTTTAAATATCTGTTGCAAAAAGTAAGAACCACGATGTCCAGCAATAGTTCTGCTCATCGACGATTACGTTTTCCTAGTTCTGCTTAAAGCTTGTTTTCATGCATCACGTTACTATAACTGACAGGTCTGTGGTTTGATTTGATATTAGGACTTTTGTCTTCCCAGAAACCCACTCAGACACGGGTTAAGGGTTTCCAGTGTTAAAAACTTTACCAGAACAATGGTTGATGACCGCGATTGAACTAAAACGAGATGGTTATTGTTAATCGAGAAAGGACAAATATGACGCGTTATACGGGAAGGTGCGTGTTATGAACAGCCTAAGCAAACTTGACTGGAAGTTGAACGATGTTCCGTTAACCGGGATAAGTCAACAAATCCAGGAAGTTCTTAATCCATCTTTTTTTCAGTTTTATCTGTCTATCACAACACACACTGACCAAATTATGGCGATCATTCGGTATCGTAGATTAAAACGTGTGAACTACCTTGATAACGAATGAGGTTCCCTGAGTGGACCGTTAAGTGATCACACTAGGAACAACTAACCACGAATCAGCCCTCGATTTCTCAGCAAACAATCGTGTAAAGATATATCTCGGATGATCTAAAAACCTTACGGATTTGGCCCTTAAAGTGGAGTAGATAAAGGTGAACCTCCGTGTCTTAAATCAGCAAACTTACTAGTTATTTGATTCCACTAACTCCACATTCCTGATAGGAGATTGATTTTCCGGGCAGATAACCGTCTAACGCACGGAACAGAAGAATGACAACAGTACGATTCAACGTGGACATTATGACGGTTACCTGTTTGCCAGCATGCTACCTAAAATTAAGCGTTATTCGATAGCGATGCAGCACGTTGGCAAAACATGTGCACCAAAACGGATCCATATGATTGCAATGAAACAACGGATGTTTAGCTGAGCACCGGGGTGAAGAGTGTGTCACACAGATAAGAAATAGCCATAAAGAAGCACGAGAGCAATAAAAAACTTTATGTATCAAATGCAGTCTGATAGATTCTAGATACCACCGACTTTTCACGTGACAATTTTTTTCTAACTGTTGCTTTCGGCCTTTTCACTAAAAGATTTGACCAGAAGCATACGCTTGCGATAAATGTCAGTAAGCCACGTATTAGTGTTTCAGACTTCAAACTGTCAAACCAATTGCAAGGGTAAATTTCCACTGAAGTTCGGAAAAAACTGTAATCCCAAAATGGAAGCCGAATAGACCACGAACGGATTATCAGTCAAATAGGCCAGATATGAGCCCAATCAAAACCATCACTTGAAACTGGTTCCATGCAACTGGGCGGTTCTGTCGTGAATCTGGAGAGTAAAACAGTGCCAAACTGTCGTGTTAACGAAATAATTATGGAACTGAACAAATAAGATAGTTGTCAGTACAAATATCTCTTACTTAAATGAACGAAGATAAAACTTCAGGAGCGTTAACGTTGTTAGATTCACTCTGAGACTCATCTTGGTAGACAGCAAAAACGATTTGCTTAGTAGAACAAACTGTTCCAATTCACCCCATTTTACTTGGTGTTTTGAAACTCCGCTTGTTTATATTCACTGAGCGAGCACTATGACATCTTTTTTCACGTGAACGGGCAACACATTGGCATGTAGACAGACATTAAAACGTTTATAGGGACTAGTTCTCCTAATATGCTCCATGTGGAAATGCAGCTATCTTCAAAGAAGAAGAATTCATGAATTCCAGTGAGATTTGGAAAAACGATGTACATGGGCCAAAGAGTCCACAAATCATCAGCGGAATTCGTGTAACCGAACGATCAACCGCCGCATGTGTACTGCTTCCCGTGTTCCGTGGATAAATCTTGAAGTGGTTCAGATAGCCCTGTTGACCAGTGTAGTTTGCTTTACGTGTGACAGTACGCGTACTTGGTTCGTTATGACAATAAGATGAGATGTTAGATTACACTAACATGGTTTGTTAGAATCGATATCAGAGGGTTTGTTATCATTTTACAAAGAATCCATACGATGTGTCTGACGCACTAACGCAGGCCTTCCCAAAGAAAACCAATTCGTTGACAGACAAACCGAGATCACCAATTGTGCAACAATTGCGTCATGCGAGTGCTAATGGATAATAAAGTGAAACAGTGATGCCCGTGGATGAGATGCATTCGAAATATCTCTGCTCAAAGTAGTGGTTTATCAGAGAAGAGGTCTACGGCTATTTTGCAGAACAGTAAAAGACATACGATTGCACGATACAGTGTGGCTGAGCATACCGATACCGCTCCTTCGTATCTTTACGAAGAAATGGTGAGTATGCGAGGCGTAATATTGGAAAAACTAACGGATTCAGTTCACAAATACGTTTGACCTAGCGACGTGCCGTAGTTCCTTCCATTCGCCTACTGGTGCTATAATGAAACCAATATTTAGAACTGTTCCTGAGGTGACCTCAAACCGTCTGCTTCCAATAACCGTTTGAATAAGAGCGTACTATGTGGATGGGTTTTAGCCTTACTCTCATTCGTCCCTTGAAGATGCACTAATCGATGTATGTCAGATGAATATCAAGATACCTGATATTGAACGTTAGTGAACAAATATTTGTAAACATAACATCACTTGCCTGAAAGTTCGAACCAAAAAACTGTTTACAAGCCGAGAAAAGCTGCAGTTGGTGAGATCCCACTCCAGAACTTGGGTCCACTTTATTCCCGTTGCTTTCTGTCGCAGCGGAGATGGTTTTCTGCAGCTGATACTGTCCGAATAACACAAGCGGTAGAATTCTGGGGCCCCAGTGCTCACTAATAAGGCAAAAAGAGAACTGGAATCGCTAGAAAACTCATCCGTTCAAGGAAAGGTTAGAATATATGTTTGTGGCTTAACTAGCTTTTCACACTCTACTGAAATTTCTAACCGGATGCGACTACCATTATTTTAACAAGTAAATTTGCTTGAACTGTCAGTCTACTCATAATTAACAAAGCTTCCAGTATAATAAATCACCAGACGTAATGCAGACAATCTGGCGTTGAAAGCTGGCTACTTACTGAGCATAGCTAAGCTAGAACGCCATATATCTATCAGTAATATGTTTTCAAGGAGGCGGAGAGCAAGTAGTGAGCGTTGTCGGTGTTCATCCAGGCAAGCATTCAACATATTCATTTCTGGAGGCTTCCTTCTCGCAAACTTTGAGTCTATATACAATTTCATTTTTAAGTGTACGTGTTGAATGCCTCTTCAACAGTGCGGTTTTCACTACCAGTAACACCCTCTACGTTATTTAACCTAAGCTTACATGCATACCAATAAATTGGCATTTGCATCGTCCGTTTACGTAGCTGATAGTACAGAAGCCAGTCAACAGTGTAGGTCGAGTTTCAGTTATTAATATTCACCAGATTTTTGCTTCGCCTAACTCACTAAACCATGAGTAGGTTATTCTGAAAATCTATCCGTTAGTTCCGTAAAATCCAAGTTCTAAAATATAATCAGAATCAACCCCGAAATTTTTCGTTTTTGAAGTATTCCGAATTTAACACTACATTGTGAAGTGAATGAATTGGATCCAGTGGAGTGGGATTTCTGAAACAAGTAGCTGTGATCAGGACAGGATAAGTTTGAAGTCCAGTTTTATCACTGAGTGAGAGGAGTAAGTCGAGGATATCAAAAGTAAGGTATTTTGGATACGTTTGGGGAGACAGCATTGCAAATGTACAAGTGTACTTCTTCGAAACGTCCTCATGGAACTTCAGTAGATCAGGGAGGTAAATTTCTTTTCTACGAGTACTGTAGTAACTAGTAATCTCTGTGCAGGCAGTTCATACCCGCACTTCATGCATATTGTACATAAACATACTTATAGTCACCGCCATGGCTTCGCCTAGGCGAATAACACCGGACCTCCTCGAATGTATGAATAGAAATTGGTTACAGAACGGTTCTTGCTAAAGGATACGCAGAATTTGCCACCAATATTTCCAGAGATTCTGTTGCTTTCAAAGTGAAAAAGTGTATAAACGAAGTTTCTGTCTGCAGTTTGCGGCAATCTAGTCTCTTTGCTTTGTTTTGCATTTGAGTGAGGCGTCTCGGCTTATGGACGAGCATTTTAATTGTTCACTTAGTGCGTCACCAAAGCTAATATTGAGGCTCTGTCGAGCTGGAACCAAATAATATATTTCTGTACTTGAGGTTTTAAAATGTACAGATTCTTACAGTATCTTGTCCAACTTGACTTCTGATTTATTTCTGGTGTCGTCATTTTTATCCTATATGCAAGACATGAAAGTGTCTTGAAATGTGGCTTCTGATTCCATGGTAGCACGGGTAGTTTTGTTTTCCTACAGCCCAATGATACAACTGGTACGCATACAATATCAGTTACCTATCACTTGTTGAATTTCACGACTTTATTCTGTTTAGCTACGTAACCATTTTCAAGTTTCTACAAATGTGTCGGCCAATAATGAACTTACTGGTGACCATAACGCCATTTCATGTCTTTGTGGGTAAAGTCTAGCGAATAACTAAGACTGACCATTGTTGATGCAAGACTTCCATAGCTGTCTACGCTACTCGACCAATGCATTAACGTACTTGAAAAGCATACGTGGGCTTGGTTGCATCCATGATTGGAATATTCACAAGGCAAAGAGTGTTAACATTTTCATGGTTACACCATCTGTTCACCTCAAATGCCAATTTCATTGCAGTTTGTTCGGTATGTTTGATTTTTTGTGCTCCATGCAATGTTTGAAGCTTAGATCGTTAGAAAGCGAAAAAGAAACTGAAAAAAATGGACTAGTTGTATCTGTTTTACCAGCTGTAAAGCAGGACATGTCGCAGAAGGCTCAAATTTCGCTTCGTTGTTATCAGTCACTGGGATAAAACTCGTATAAATTACATGTGACTGCAACAAGATAACGGGCAAGCCGAAATAGTTACGATCTTTCTGCACACTAATAAAGCAGCTACTTCTGCGGAAAAATGATTGTGTCAACTACTTTTGGACACAAAATTGACTGATTTCGTTTGAGGATATCCACAAAAAGAAAAGAACATAGAAACTGGAAACTTCCGTTGTGGAATGGAGACCACTCTTCGGCGAATACAATACAAACGCGACCACTCACCCAGCAATCTGAGTTTACAGGCTGTCACTGGAGCTGTCTCTCATTTATTCAACTACCTAAGAAACCTGCTACACGCTGGTGGTTTGGTCTCTATCGCACTGACGCAAGTATTACCAATCTCTTTGTTCCCCACATGTATGCCAGTTTAATTGCAGATACTTGAAGTCAACGTGAGCAGAACCACCAAATTATGGCGGATCATACTGATAATGGGTTGGTAGTTGGGGACTTAGATGATTTCGAGTCGGACGTTCGTCAAAGGTTGTTGACCGCCAAATTAAGAATATCCTCTTAATTGTAAGAGGAACTGTAAGAATCCAAATTCATTAACCTCCATAAAAATGCAAGCAAGCAGTCATCTAGTCTACCAGGCCAAGTCGTTCAAACTATCGTTACACAACAGAAGTTCGAACGTGCTCCCAGGTATTGAGACAACCTTGATCGGACATCATTGGTCGATCCTAAGTTGACGTAATCGGTCGCCTAGCTATGGAGATGACTGAATTGGTTTCCGACAGAACACATATATTTAGCTGATCCGCTGACTTTTGACTACTTTTATGTTCAACTTGTATAAAAATTTATGGTCTTACTGTAGCGACTGGTGCGGGTAAACCGAACTCGAAACAGGCGTCTTCTGTTTGCTTCTCGGGTAAAAGACTAACCCTATAAATTTTTATCCATCTTTCGCTACGTATAGCACAAAATTGCGATGAGTTTTCACTAGGACTGCTCACACAGAATGTAACCCTTAGATTTCTTCTTGTTTGTTCACAGTTGCATGTTAACCGAAATCTTTCTGCTCCGCATGAAGTCTCCTCAGTTTCTTCTCAGCCTACTTATTTTGACGAGATACCAACTGGTGACCATTTTGATGTTAGTTTCAACATCAGATTACTTCACAATCAAGACGGAGAAATAGTGTTACTGCAGTTTTTGTCAGTAGTTTAAGAAATTAGTGTAGCGAGTAATCTAGCTTTCAATAATTTACCAACGGGCTTAATGTACCACATTTAATGATGGGGTAATCAGCTAATGGATAGGTTACTAATGGATAGGTTATTTGAAAAGTTTCATAAATCAAACAAACTAAACATCCGGATTGCCCGAACATGATAGGTGGGTTAATTTTAGTGCAAGACTGGTAAAACCGGAAGCTACCATACAAATGTCGGCAGGTTCATGGACAGCTGTGAATACTCAAAACAACACGGATGTATTCTACGGGGAATTACTCTACGGTAACTGAAACCCTATCGCAGCGTTATACACTTAGTGCACAAGATATCATGCACACCTTGGTGAATTTATCAGGACTTCGTCATCCAATGACTTCCTCAATCGGCTAACGCCTGAAGACTTCTCTGAGTTTTGAACTCATATCAGGCTGATTACAACGATTTGAAGGGATGAACAACTGGATACATTACTCGAACACACCAAATCAATCAACCGGATCTTGCTCGGAATTTCCAATCAATCCAGAACGGAGCGTCCACAATTTTTTTAGAAGCTGAGGATATTATTGTTCGAGGTAATACGGCTAGCCCCTAAGCTTTGCTGTTCACAACGTAGAATTTGACTGATAAATTTATGGGCATCTGAATCTTCACACACACAGTTGTCTAATCTGGATCCTATTCTAAAGAGATGAAGCAGCTAAATTGTGTGCTAGTTAAATCGTGTTATAAGCATCTGTACTGTGGTCCACCTTCGAAACAACTTCTAACACACAATCACTAACCAATGTTAGAACATCTCTAAATGCACACAACTTGGAAAAATGTACGAATATTTTATTCTCTGAGCTCAAACAAGATGTCTGGATCGTTTTGATTAACAAGGCGGGCTATACTAACAAAATTAGTGATAAATAGGAAGCAAATATGAAAACGGATGAAAGAAGGTCTCAAGCTGAAATGACAACATTCCTACTATGTTTAGTACATTGTGAACTTATTTTCCCAGCTGCATTTCGTTTCATTGGTATGATGTATCTTCAGGCTTCACAGGTTACTCAAAAGACAAAGAGAAGCTACCGCGTAAACCAATTTTGAACATACAGGATGTTACGCACAATCTACTGGCCGACAGACTGTGAAAGATATTAAACACTGTTAGATGTAAAGCGTCAGTGTAGAGCACGTCACTTATTTCGCATCAACTACTGTAAGAAGAAGCCTGATTAGACGTTTGACGGACAGAACCGTGAAAGCATGTGCGGACAGTACCAATGCTAAAGTGGCATACAGGCATAAAAATAACCAATCTACTGGCTACGCGCAGTGGCAGAATGAAAGGAACCGAAAACAGCTAACACATCTGCTTACAGCACAAGAGCGAAGCGCTGGATGAAACTATCGAGTGTCACACCTGAAATGCAGTCTGTAAAGCATTTTGAGCCACCGAACTGTATATCCGCCTCACTTCCAATCCGTTTCAATGCCCATTCTTGGAATTCAAAGTGCCGGTTTCTATAACCTCGTTCTATGTATCCACATTCAGTCCTTCCTTTGGAACCAGTTAGTTTGGCTATTTATCTTAACGAGTCTGTGAAAATCACACAGTTTGAATTTACACCGGAATAACAAAATCTATCAAGAGTGCCATACCACTAAACTCGATGGGTTTCCGTCGATTCAGTGTCAGGAAGGTGAAGGCATTTTGTACCGGGTGATGAGCAACAAAGCGTAAGGTTTTGTCTACGACAAGAGCTACTGGATTTCGTTTTCTTTCAATCAAGTTTTGGGTACCCGAAAACCTTTCGTACATGCTTTAAAGTTCCCCTGGCCTTGCATGATGATGTCTTGCCTGAAACGAGCTTGTTAGGTTCACTAAGTTTTAGTAGCTATTTTTGGAATTTCATCAGTAGTATAACTGATCATTGTCATCCATATGTGACACAAATTTGTCGATATCATAACGGAAAATCGTTGAACCTATGAAAGAGAAATCACTCTTATAAACCAACTCTCCAGAAACTTTGCTCAAATTCTGAGAATAGTACAACTCACAAGCAGGTGATAAATGTTTTAGTCCAGGGGAGACAGAAAGAAGAATAATGGACTACTGTATGGAAGTTGAAGGTCCAACCGAAAATCGATAGCATACGTAATCAGATCATCAACACCCCGAACTTATTTTAACCAGCTGACGCACCCGCATACCGCCACGCATCGGAGGCCCGTATGGACCAAATGTTCCCACTTTGAGGCGCGACACAGAATTTCCAGGGTTTTCTGGAAAAATCGATAGGTCCAGGCCCAATCGAGACCAAGTAGTTCCTCTGACCTATTGCTGGGCTGCAGCTGATGCCCGATAAACAGTTGACTACTTTTTTCATCCTGGAATGAGAGTTTCGAAAATATTAGGACGTGACTAAAGTTTAGAAAAGAGAATATTCATAGCCTGTAAGTTATTTACATTACTGATGCAGCCGTCAATCAGTTAACAAGAAAACGAATGACGCACGAAATTACTGTTAAAATGAAAACCAGGAGGCGTTGTGGAGTTTCGTCTGTTTGGGTTCACATTTCGAGTTCTGTATCGCATAAAGTCGCCAGAAAAACATTTTACTCCTAGATCTGATTGCTTGACTTCTAAACTCTCGCGGTTTTCAACTACGGAAGAGAGGTTTGACGTAAGTTAATCGAAGATGCCACAAACCGACACTCTCTGAACTTCGAGGGTTTCAGTCACTTTCTCGGACTAAACATTTGTTGCATACGTTCAGCCTCAGCTCCCTAAAGTTGGTTATGTCGCTCTCCTCACAGTAGACTAAACAGTGAATAAGTGACTTTTAACTTTCTTTCCCGTGGGATTTAAAATATCAACAGTCCGTAGGTCATTTTACAGAACGCCAAGGAATGTCCCCAATAATGGACTGTCAATTAAACAGGGATTGTTTCACGAAACTCTTTGGGACGATAGTCATCGAGCTCATCTGTCAAAAAATGTGCAAACTGATTCCACCCGAATTAGGCTATGGTAGTGTTCCATAAAACTGTCTACACCAAATTTCCCTTGAGTGTGAGTCTTTGGTGGAATCCTTTAGCGTGAAGACTAGTCCCACGCTGAAACGCACCTGCAATACTGCAGTCTGCATTATTCAGTGGATTACAGTTTTATTAGTCACTGATCAACACTGGAATTTCATATTTTTCGTCATCTGTTGTTCCTGTCAGCTGAAATAGCTACATTAATAGAGCAGCAATTAGGCATGAAAACCAGGATCAAGGTGCACATACAAAACCAGTTGAGGAATGCATTTGTTCGGCCATTTGTGAATACATTCGATGACCCAAAAACATTCCGTCATCCCCCACTAGGTATCTTTCGATCAGGAGCCAAAGGAGTGGTATGGTACCCCTATTTAATATCAGCATAAAAGTTCACAACTTACAAAGCTTGAGGCATTGTAAATTTTTACTGACCAGTCGTCGGAAGTCTGCCACATCTGTTAAAAAGTATACCATGGATCGAACTGTGAACACCATTCTGATTGTGGATTGTTTCGCAAGTCACCTGAAAAAAATAACGTCACTGCTTTCGCTTCAGTTTACAGTTGGTTAGTGTACGTGAACGGATTCCATAACTTAACAGGTGACGTTTGATCATCTCAATAAAATGGCCCGAATGGACCCTGCGCTTCAGAACGCATGGACGTGGAGATAGAAGTAACACCATTAGTCACAAGTTTGCCACTCACATTTCGTTGGGTTTCTGGTTTGAAAACAGTCTCTTGCCAAATGGGTCCACTTATTCTGGCGCTGTTTAACGCATCCAACAGATTTTCCGCGCACAAAAACCAACATCTTGACTGTGCTCGAGCAAGCTGACGTCTTGTGCATAACTTTGCCAACGCCTGCAACGTGGAACTTGTCAGACTGGAAATGACAGTATTTTCCGTATCTTGAATCGTCCTACGAATGACCACTTTTGACCTCCTTTTCTCATTTTTGGGTTGAATCGAACGGTGACCAATTGTGTGATCCTGTTCGTCATTGTGACAAAGCAGTTTGCTGATTTTGCCGATGCGTTCAAGGTGTCTTGCCAAACGAGAACACGTATTCCAGCATTGTTTTGCACTCTGCGCAACGTCAGTCCAAGATTTGACCCTTCTAGCCAATGTGCTTGACCGAAGTAGGTGTTTAAACACAGCCTCTACATCTTCGGCGGTTTCTTGTACGCTTGGAAACTCTGTGGCTAGAGTGGTCTGATCTGAAACAAGGCAATCATATCATCACCGTATCTAGAGATTCTGAATGGTCTGTATGGTTAAACGGCCCAGATTGACAGAAGACATCTGCAAAACCTCAATCCAGATGCATGTACTGAGGGGTTATAAACAAGCAAAAGTCATGTGATAGACATTCCGTTTGTTTGGTTGAACTACCAGTTTGTTTTTGCATTACTTATTTATTCTCGAGCACTGATGCAACCGCTTTCCGGAGGGGTTGAATGTTAATAATAGGTTTGTGTGCTGAATTTGTAATCAGTATTCTTATGACATTCAAGTAATTTTTCCAGCATGATAACCACTAACATCTATCGTTAGTTGGTATTTTCTAAGGATACCATCGCACCAGTAACGTCGGTATGGAGCTGCGTCCAAAGCTCGTTTATTCCCGTCCGATAGTTCACAGCGTAATTGTGTCTCATAAAGTAACAGATCTGCAAACTGCTTGTCAGCAACAAAATGTTAATGGTCATAGGTGGCGCCGGTTTGTTCTCACGTGAACTACTTGAAAAATCTTGCGGGTTTAACCAATCCTTTGAAGTATTCGGTCTATTCCATATGATGCAATACGTTAACTGAGTGACCTACTCGGGATGGCTCTCTTGGTTGGTTGGGTACTCGATCCCTGTCACTGACGTGAAAAACCTGCCAGGTTTTTATTTCTGTTCTAAGTGCACGTCTTGTTCAACCACAAGCCTTCTGGCGACCACAGTTCTCATCTACATAGACTTCTTCTAGTATGCTTGATACGAACATTCAGCCAAGAACCACATTTTTTCAACATATGTAGCATATGTTGTGGGTCTACTCTTTAGTGACAGCTTTATACACTAGTTCAGGACGTTCGCTCACACTTGAACATATCGCCTATTTCAACATGCTTCAGAATGGCGAGGTCCGAAACGCCGTCGTGAGTGCGCTGGTCCACCTCATTTGACTGTTCTGTACTGATGCTTTAAGTTTACGTTGGAATTGTATACGATCTGTTGTCGAAACAAAACCTGTTCTTTTATATAGGGAGCTAACTCATACCGGAATATAAGTAATCGGCCACCGAAAGTTGTTCTCAAAATATAGTCAGATTTCAATGATCAGCTCAGAAGTGCTTCAGTGAAATGGCCGATCCCCTTCAAAGCCGTATAATGGAAAGCTGCCGCAGAATGTGACACTCCTGTATGACCTTTCCTTTATAAAACTGATTGCTTGTCTTCCGAAAATTAAATTTCCAGAAATCCTCATTCATCCACAAAAATGATTCGGTTCCAGGTCGAAAAAGGCAGCACACCTTATCACATCTATGAACCTATTCATGCCCCCACATGCCTCTCCCTCAGAATGGCACACTTATGGGACTCTTTGTATAAATTTGTGTTACCTGACCGTCATTGTAACGTTCAAAAAGATGGCTGAATGTCACTACTGCGCACGAAGCACGTGCACAATCACCGGCCTCTCTTTTGCCCATCATCAGTAGGTACAAGTCTTTTCTCTGGGTGATGGTTTCTGGTCATTCACGTTCACCTGAACGTTTGGAATCGTACTGTTTCCATAGAAGAAAGCGCAGTGCTATCAGGGATCGCCAAAGAATAGTTTATTCTAATGCGGTCTTTTCTATAGGTCACATGCTAAAATTTATTGAATATGGTCGCCCTCACAACCGGACAATCATGAAATTTTGTCGAAATGCAGACATGCTCAAACTGCGTTGAAGATGGAATTCCGCAGACGTCGCAGAGTATGACAAATTACGGGATGAGTTATTTAATGCGTGCGAGATAGGCTGACTATACTAGTCTAACAAAACGCTGAGGGCAGTCTCGTCGACTGATTGATAACATTCTTTGTCCTGTCTGGTCAGTGATGTTTTGAAGAATTTCAACATCCTTTGTAGTTCGACATCTGTTCGGACCACAGTCTGACCGTTATACCAGGGAAGGGTGATTTGACCAGCATGAAAATCAAGAATAATTGACCGCAACTCTTACATATCCAGAGATCTTCCGAAAGAAGCGCTGAGAGTTTTGTCCTTGTCAAAGCTAATCAGTAGCACTCATATTTGCACAACCGGGATCTGTGCTGACAATTGCGCCATTGATCTCACATTAGGCGTGAGTAAGTTAACATATGCAATCGTGAGGATTTGAACTATAAGTGAGTTGAACCACTAGGTTCCCCTTAACAACTTCATGAAAGCGGGGAGAGTATGTATGTTGGTGTTCAAGCACATCACTTGCAAATGTAAAAATGTGTGTTGTCTTATTCCGACATATTCATCAATAGGCGTAAGAATGGGACATTAAAGCGATGTCGGTTGTAAAGCAGGGGGAAAAGTAATATCTGCAGTTCTCTAGTGTGGCCGATAGCATACAAGTGTGGTTTGGTTGAGACGGTATTACATAGGGTCAGCCGTACTATCACCGTTGAAAAGATGCAGGCAGAAGGAGAGATACTAAGAAAAGTGTCAGTGACGAATGGGTATCTTGAAAAATTCACAGAACTCCACAGCATGCTGAACAGGTGCAGTAAACCGGTTCAAATGGCTCGAAATAAAGATATACTTTTGTTTCTGACAAATAAGAAATGAACATCGTACAAGTGGCTCAGTCACAAATTACGATCTTTCATATGCCGAACATATATTCGGCTGCCCAGTTATACCTGGTTCAACTCAACAACCCATGTAGCACATGGCCCACCGCGACTGAACGGTTTCCTGCGGGTTTCGGTGGGCCATGAGAAAAATCATCGAAACAAGCATCCCATGAAATAATTCTTCTAAAAGTAAATGTCAATCAACATCACCTCGAAATCTGCATTTCAGCAAAATAAGTGACGTTTGTTTGAATTACATCGTAAAGTCAGACATCTTTATTCGCTAATTTTCGGAGCTCGCTGAGGTAAGGTTTGTGGTCGTTGGACGGTTACGCTGTTCTACGGAAGTACATGAGAAGTTAGCCTCTGTTCTTCATTCTCATATGTCATTCACGGAGCGTGCTTTCTGAAGGTCCTTTAATTATCGTTCTGTGTAAACTAAAAACGGAGTAGTTGCATTTCAGAAATTTCCATAAAAGTTGTATTATTGTGGTTCATGTTCGAATATTGCACAAGTTCATGAGGTTATATTGAGACTACCCAGTGTGAACAGGCAAATGTCCGTAGTAGAATTGCAATGCCCAGAAGAAATACTGTGAGATTGTTATGCTTCATGTTTGCTCTATCTCCATTATTTACGGAGATATGGAATTTCAAATATCCCGTAAAATTGGCGTTATTATTGTTTAATTTCGTTCACTAAACATCACATATGCATTCCTCTGCAGGTTTCCCCAGTGTGCATCGAAGTGTGGTGCAGTGGCTCCAACGTCGAGGGCGAAATTTCCTGAACACGTGCATAACGAACTGTATATTTCCGATGAACTTGTGTGAACTATCCACTAAACTTTCCATGTTTACGGATATTTTGCAAAATTCTTCATGGGCGGCGGCAGTAAACCTGGAGCGCGTAACAAAAATGGAGGGGAATCCGTTTTTTGAACAATGGAATTTTGCGGACCGCGTTGAAAGCTTCGCTGGCGATTTTTTCCCCTGGCCCGCCGTGGCCCGCGCGGGGCCCTAGTCTCACTGCCCGCCTTTGGCCCTCCTCTGGTCCGCCATGGCCCGCGAGGGGCCCGTGCGGGCCCCATAACGTTTTGCTACTTGGGAAACGACCAGCTCTGCGTACTCGCCAATACAGTTTATCTGACTATTCTGTATCTTATGTATCTTATGTTTTCTACTTTGTTTTCTATTCGGAACTTTTACATAAGCAGAATAAATCAAAAACTATCTCAACCAGTGGGGAACTCATCCCGAAATAGCTAGAATAACTGTGGCTAGACCACTGTTAAACGCCTCATGATAACAGATCACAAAGTTAACCTGCTTATCTCATTTGGAATGTCGTTACGCAATAAGAACCTTAAGCTAGTAGCCTTTAGTAGAGCTGTCTTTACCAGAACTAGCGAACCGGTATTATGTGGTTGGTTGAAGCAACCCGTCGAGTTGATGGTATAAAATTTGATGTGAATGTATGCACGACCATATCTTGTTTGTCTGTTTGTCCGTCATTTGTGATCTGCATGTTTTATGATTGCGATTGACAATAAAAGGAGTGTCAGCACATAGCTACTAAGGAGACCTGACAAGAGCGAAATAAGGGTTTAGTGATCCGTTGACAGGGGCTGGCTAAACAGTCTCTGGGAGTGCGATGGCTGCGATAAATAGTGAGTGGTGTTTGCTTTATATCAATAGAAATCTTCTGTTAAGTTCCAAGAAAAGTTATTCATTTCAGTCTTTCTCTAATAAACATGTTCGATCAAGTTTGTTTGCAAGCGGTAATTTGGTTAAATCTAAATTATGGTTTGAACTCCATGAAAGATCGTCTAATGTACACAGGAATCAAATACGCACCGGTATTTCGGATTTCTTTGGGTAGAACGGAATGTCGTGGGAACAGAGGAGTGTGCTCTTCATTTGAGTGGAATAAGTTTGATGTTGGCACTTCAGTTAAAATTCCTGTAACATATAAAAATTGGGAATAAGCAGTGACTGCCAAAAGGCAGAGCAGTGAATCTGAACACATTCTGGAAACTGTATATTTTTAATTTGAGTGACCTGACCGTAGGCATGTCCCAGTCATCACACTTAAACATTAAACCAGAACTCGTATCAAGCGTTGTCCAGGTTGCCCTGTTTTCTAGAGAGATCATGCAATAGACTTCATGCTAACTTAAACAGATAACCTTGGAAGTGTGTCAGAATTCATTTGGCTCACCTAGCGGTGGAACGACACTGCGAACAGTGACTTCACACGCTCTTGAACCGAAGTTCGACTACCGGTTGTGAATTGCAGGGGCAAGAGAAAATCTCCGACATAAAGTATTTTTGATGGGGGTTAAAGACCTATCCAAGTACGGCTACGCTAGTATTCTTTTAAAGATATCGAATCTTTAATTGAATCTCTTGCTGCACATCTATTGCTGATTAGGTAAGGACGTACCGGTTACACTGACAACAATTATCTGTGGTACCATGTATTGATGCACTTCTACCTGTGCGTTTGCTGTAGTAAACTTGCGTAGATGGACACACTTTTGGGAGACCATTGATCTGCTGGCTCGTCGCAAGTACAATCTGAGCATGCATTATCACGGGTTCAATGTAAGCTGCTACTTATAAGTAGCTGAGAATTTTCCTCCGAAAAATATATCTAGTGAGATCTCACTGTCAACGTTTGTGGAGTGAACAGTAATTTTTGTTATCAACTGAATGGTGAATTTTTCTGTTCGCAGGTGCGAACATTACTTATAATTCTAACATATATTTAACTGAAGGCTTTTGAAGCTGATGCGAACTTTTGGCTAATTAGAGGCACACGTTTCCAGTGTTCAATGAAACTGATGCGAATGCGTTATTCGGAACCATCGTGATGCTTTAGAGCAGAAAGCTGACATCATGTTTCCGTTCATAATTTTTTAATCCGTCATTTTTAAGCTGGCTAATGTTTTCTCCCACCTTACTTGTCAGTTGCATTTTATAGAACCACTTTCTCAGCTACCATCTACGCACACCGAACAACAGCGAGTGGTTGATGAGTTCGTATGACTGAACGTCAGGACCAAAGTTTGCTAGTGGTTAAAAACACCGATTGCATATATTCTTGCAAGTAATTCAGGCAGAGTTCTCATCACAGTTCGCGAGTTCACCAGGTCAATTGAACGACTCATCTACATTCGCAGTACCAATGATTATTTGTGACAGTCATTCTACATATATTGACAAGTTATAATCCCCATCCTCCTACGAACACCTTCTTTTCTTAGCACACTGATATCAGTGAGGTGAATTGCAGGACACCATTAGAATTACAAATTTTCCCTGGTTTCATCGCTATTTTCGGGACCAAAAGTACTAGAATAACGTCAAGTCATCCGTAGCATGATGTTTTAGTGGAATAATTTGTGAATCTTCTTAAATGAGCTCAAAGCCAAGCAAGAAAACGACTAGAAATCTCCTCAAAAGTCCTTCAGCCGCCAAACACAATGTTAGCCCTCCCTCTGTCGAGCTCATATTTGACAGGAAGTTAAAATTTCAACAGGTTGTATTATTCCCAGATCTGGCACATTCGAAGTCGCATTTTGATGTCGGTGCAAACAGTCTCAAGTGTAGCGTTTCGGGTAAAAAAGGAAGACTAACAGCAACCAGCTTCATCCGCTCACTTAAGCCGGATAATCACAAGCATACCAACCCATTTACCCACCGGTTACACAGACCACCTGATCAGACCTCTTTTTTGTGTCAGCTGGAGAAACGTATAAATCTGCGTACACTTACATCACCGTATGTACCACATGGGCTGAAAATGTCATGGAAACTGTTGTATACACAACCATACGTAGTCCCGTTCTGTGAAACCACTCCTAATCCCTCCTCTGTGTTGCATCGTGGTCAAAAGATTTTACACAGTTTTACGAGAACCTTAATGGCCTGCAACCGATAGGCACCCCATGGTGGGTATGACACTTATTTTGGTGTCACCAACGATGGGGCCATCACTTTAGGGTATACATGTTCACTGGCAGTAATTAATCATCCGTTCATAAACTAGAAGAGTGGATCGCCATAAAAATAACAGGGGTTCACTAAACAATAAACAGGTTACAGCCTGTCTGCTGAGAGTCTCGTAAATATATGTGGACTTTCGCACATTAACTGTCTGTAAAGGATGTAGAAATTCTCGCCCAAATATAATTAGACTATCTGAAAGCACCAAATTTATAACACGAGAGCATATGATGACTGTATCAACTAATATTTTTAATAGTCGCGTTCACTTGTACACTTTTGTTTTTGAGTTATTAATTGAGCAAACACACACTGAAAAGATCCGAGTACGGAAACTTTTCCATGACCTTGAGCTAGGTGACAAACGCGCCACAAGGCTGCTAGCAGAAATGCAGCAACGCATCAGCAACTTCCACGTGGACGTAGCCCTCTCCCGGGAACTCTGGTTTGAAAGATTGCCAGAAGCCACGCAAGCAACAGTTCCCGTTGCTCGTTCACAAACTCTTGCCGAGATAGCGAAAATGGTTGATTAACTAATGGAGCGTTTTCAGCCACTACTTGGTTGCTTGAGTGTGCCACATTCTATTCTACGTTCCAAAGTAGGCACGCACACTCCCAACAACGTGGTTACCTCAAAACCTGGTCCATTCGACAGTGAGGCCCTGAGGGCGGAACTCGCAACTTTGCGACGTAGCCTGAACGAACTTTCTCCAAGCCCTTCTTCAGGTCTCCGACCTAGTATACCACCCGAGCGACATATACCGCGGTCAAAAACTGACTGCTGGTACCACGTTTCGGTGGCCAAGCCGAACGGTGCACCAAACTCTGCACCTACGCCTCATCAATGCGATACAAACCCGGCAGCCCACTTTTAACAGCAAACAGTGCCATCGCCAGTAACTCTCCCTGTCACCCCATTTTTGTAAGAGATGTAGATGCCGGAAACACGTTCCTGGTTGATACCGGGGCGCAGGTTAGCGTATTTCCGTCTACAAAAGACAAGGTGTCACATTCTTGCAGCCCACAGTTCCGCGCAGCAAACGGAACTTCAATACCTACTTATGGGCAGCAGTCCTTTACCCTCAATCTGGGCCTCCGGCGGACATTCCGCTGGGTTTTCACAATTGCCGCAATACCTTTCGCTGGGATCGGACTAGATTATTTCCAACATTTGCACCTTCTGGTTGATACGAGACGCCGTTTGTCAATCGATTCCAGCACTACGCTAAGCATACCCGGCACGTAAGCAACAGTTGCGGCGATAAAACCCATATATGCTCAACCCGCCGCTCCTAGACAATTTGTGGACCTCTTCACTGAGTTCCCACAGCTTGCTCGCACATCGAATGATATCCCACCAGTGACCTCAAGTATCACACACCACATCCGTACTAAGAGAGCCCCCGTCCCTGCACGGCTTCGCCGGTTGGCTCCCGGCAAACTCAAACTCGCCAGGGCAGAGTTCGAGCACATGTTTGAACTCGGAATAACACGCCCTTCCGAGAGTCCATGGGCCAAACCGTTGCATATGGCCCCTAAGTCAGGTGACGGGCGACCATGCGGCGATTACCGCGAGCAAAAGAAGGCAACCGTCCTTGACAAGCACCCAATCTGACACATGCAGGATTTAACTACTTGCTTACGTGGAAAAACCACATTCACCGGGGTGGATTTAGTACATACTTATTACCAGATCCCAGTAGACAAAGAAGACATAACAAAACCGCTGTCATAACCACATTTTGGTCTTTTCGAATTTCTCCCATTGCCATTTAGTTTGAGCAATGCAGCCCAAACTTTTCAACGCTTCATACGTGAATTGACACGTGGTTTGAACTTTGTCTACCATTATCTGGACGATATTTCAGTAGCCAGTTCTTCACAGGGGGAAAATCTTACTCATATTTGCACCTTGCTGGAACGTTTGATCCAACATGATGTCACAGTTAAGCCCACCAAATGCGAACTAGGTAGGACCACAGTGGAATTTCTGGGTCATAAAGTCTCAGAACAGGGAAACGTTGCACTCACGGATGAGGTTAGAGCTATTCGTGAATACTTCGAGAGTAATTTCTTTAAGTAACTTTGTCGTGTTAGTGGTCTGGCCAACTATTGCAGACGCTTCATACCTCAGTGTGCACATATAGTACAGCCAATGATCGATCTTCTCCATGGAGGTAAACGCAAATTTCAGTTCGTCGAGGCTGCATGCACTGCGTTTATTAAGCTCAAGGATGTGGTAGCCTAACTAGCTCTCCCTGTTCATCCTAATCCAAACGCACCACTATCCATCGTGATCGACGTTTCGGACAGAGCCGTTGGTGCTGTTTTACAACAGTTCGTCGAAAAGCAATGGCAACCGTTAGCTTTCTTCTCCAAAGGCTCACAACCGGTGGAATCCCGCCATAGGATGTTCGGTAGAGAATTGCTAGCTATCTATTTAGGCATTCGCCACTTCCGCCATTCATTGCAGGGCGGGACCTTTACGGTTTACACCGACCATAACCCACTAACCTACTCCTTAAACATTTCATCCGGCAGACATTCCCCAAGGGAGGTTGGGCACCTGGACTATATCTCTCAGTTCACAAAAGATGTACGACACGCCTCAGGTGCCGAACACACTGTCATGGACGCTCTTTCACGCGTTCATGACCTCAGCGCTCCTGCTGATAACAGCAATGACTTGGCAGCCATGGCTGCTGCGCAAGCCACTGACCCAGAGATCGAGCACCTTCGCCAAAAGACCTCTCTCACAATCCAACCGGTACCTCTGACATCATCAGAGAGAACAATCTTATTGGACACTTCACAGGGTACATCTGGCCTTGTAGTGCCCGCATCCTTTCGCCGTGCACTGTTCGAGACACTGCACAATTTATCCCACCCTGGCACATGTGCTTCTCTCAAACTTGTCACTAACCGATTCGTATGACCCAGGATGAACCACAACGTCCACAATTGGAGCCGTTCTTGCCTCCAATGCCAACGTTCTGAAGTCCACCGTCATACAAAGAGCCCCCATGGTACTCCCCCTCTGTCAGATGAACGTTTCCACCGCGTGCAAGTCGATCTGGTAAGCTCCTTACCACCGTCAAATAGCTTTGTTTATCTGTTGACGTATGTTGACCGCTACACAAGATGGCCTACAACCATACCGCTACACAACTGCTCATCAGAAACAGTAGCTAGCGCTTTCCTGGAACGTTGGGTGGCACAATTCGGTTGTCCAAAAGTGGTGATCACACATCGTGGATCAAAGTCTAAAGAACATTTTGCGGCCTTCTTGAATAATTTAGGAAGCAAGCAACAGAGTTGTTTTGAATTTCCGAACTATGCCAACACGTTGTAACAGATGTGAACAGCCTCGGTGAGAGCGTTAAAAATCACTTAAGGGATTAATTATCGCATGCTTACACATCCCGTCCATCATACGTTACTATTGTAGTGAGATTACCTTCGACCTCCCAAAACCCTAAGCTCCCTGCGACGTGAAATTTGTCTTGCTAGTACCACCGCCCCGATTCATATTACCGTGTGAATGTAAATTTACTGCAAACCACTAGCATCAAAGTTAATGTGTTGGTGTAAGTATCGCAGTTTTACTCGTAGCTGTATAATGAATCCGCGCCATTTCTGTTACTGTGAGCTACATTCACTAGTGTAGCGACTATAATAAACGATATTTTGATAGTCGCATTCATCTGTATATTTTCTATGATTTTGGTTTTGTACCTAAGTTTGTTTTAGTCAAGCTACCCATTTTGTAACATCCGGCCCGGGGATAAAATCACAACTCGTTCCGTGCCTCGCTAGCTTGACGTGTCGCTCTGTACTCTCTATTTTCCAGGGTCGGTAATAATACACGAAGTCAACGCGCTGAGACTTGACTTTTCATTGTCAATCGATTGTCGATAGTGATAACTGACAGGGTTTTATTTTGTTGGATCAGTTCCGACACTAGGATAACAATTTTTTAGCCCAACCGTGCGGTTGTGCCCAAGGTTCTCTTACGTCTAACTCCCTAGCGCCCTTAATTGTTGCGTTGAAGTCCGCTTGCGAACGGTGAGTAAATCATTAAATAAAGTTTGTTTGCAGGTTCACCATTTTCTCACTGCGAATTCCGATTCACGCTAAGGTAAGGGTGAGGAAACCTTGGGCTTACGAACTTAGGAACTGTCACCACGATACTTCACCGTTTATATCACTACGGCTTTGAAACTTTACATATCTATTGGAAACATTTTAAAAGCAGTGGCATTCTGTGTCCTGAGCTAGTTAAACTTCTGTGCATCGACCTTGTAACCGTCCAGCTGACAGACCGACCATGTTGAAATGCGTATACATATGCGTGTAAACGTTTCGCATCTAAGCTCATGTACTCATGTAACAGAGGTATTTCATTTATATCTGCTGGCAGGTACTAATTTTGAATTAATCTACTCTTATGTGTACATGTTTGTGTGCCTATACATATATATATATATATATATATATATATATATATATAGGTGGTCACAAATATATACATATATGTATGTATATATATAGTTGCGACCAGCTATCATGTGGCTTCTATGAGGATCCCAGCTGCAACCACGTTTTCTTGCTTGTCTGCCTCATGCCTTCGGTTCTGTGTACGTCTGCTATAGAAGGCCTAGTAGGATATCAGTGCCACTTTTTTCAGGCGTATTCTTTTCTCCTATCGGCCTTTCTATTATTCCACCTTTCGAGGTGGTTTAACTTTGACCTCTTTGAACGTTGTTTGATGCACTCGAGGAGTTTAAGAACTATTCACCTGACGTGTTTTCGAATGACTCTGAGTGGGCAGGGACGCACTTCGTACTTCTTCTCTCTCTTCTGTTGGTTGCTGCCGTTGGTCCCAACCTAGGCTAGAACTAACTACTTGTCATATTTCCAAACATTGCTGGAAAAATACGTTCCTTTTCCAAGCCTTCATGCGTCCTAGTATGTCGATGCCTGTTGGGACCATATTTTGTTTGCACTTCAAGAAAGGCGTGTAAAATCGTTGGTAGACGAAGGTCAAACCTATACCCACTTCTTCACTACTACACTCACTCTATTGTTTTTCCCTTAATGCATGTACGCGTTTATCAATTCTTAGTTGCGTTCTGAACTAGAAACGACGGGATGGTTTTCCGCTATTTGTTAGCGCACAAGAAATACAACATAATCGTTCAATTATTGCACGTCACCAGACATCGACGTTCCAATCATATTTGGTGTGCCTGTCGTTATGTCCATGCACCTCTACAGTCGGTTTCCCTGACGTTAAGAAACCACAACGTGAAGTGTTCTAAATAAACTCCGTGCACCAACAATCCCATAAGGTTACTCCATCACATGTACACACCGCCACACACCTACATTGCTACTCATGCCAAAGACACTTGTATGTCGCGAGGGTGCGGAATTCGTCAGCAAACTCCAACCAAAATATTTCCGATAGTCTGTTCTTGCAGCCCACCGCTTTATACATATTTCTTAATTAAATTCGCTGACTTCATCGATTAAGGATCTCAGTTTCACTCATATGAATGTACCCCTGTTGAAAGTGTGAGTTCCATACCCACCTGGCTTGCTTGAAGTCTCTGCTGTTCAGTCTAATATTTTATATTTTGATATTCATGTTTTGCAAAATTTAATTAACTTTACGACGTACTTTATTGTCAATGCCACAGTGAGGTGTGTTGCACACCATTTTCGAAATTCCATTCACCATTGAGCACTTCCCCTGACTTTCACATCCAGCCTAACCAACGTCTTCAGTGCGTTAAGCTTGTAAGCCGACTAAACTCAAAACGAGATATTCACTACACGAATCCTATAAGACAGGCAATGACACCCTAGTCATGCTCATGTAGCACATGGCCCGTCGAGATAGGACGGTATCCCGCGGGTTTCGTCGGGCCATAAGAAAAATCTTCGAAACAAGCATCCCATGGAATAATTCTCCTACAGGTAGACGGCTATAAACTCCACCTCGAAATCTGCATTCATATTTTCAGCAAAATTAGTGACGTTTGTTTAAATGACCTCGTAAATTCGGACATCTTTAATCGCTAGTCTTGCGAGCTCCCTGAGGTAATATTAGTGGAAGTCAGACGATTTTGCTGTTCTACAAAATTACGTGAAAAATTAGCCGCTGTTGTGCATTCTCATATGTCATTTCCGGAGAGTGTTTTCAGATGGTTACCTTATTCTTGTTCTATCTTAAATACTTACGGGGAAGTTGGATTTCAAAGATATCCAGGAAACTTGTATTCTTATGGTTAATGCTCGAATAGTGCGCAAGTTCATGAGATTATATTGAGGTTACCCAGCGTGAACAGACAAATGGTTGTAGTATTGCAATGCTCAGAAGGAATACCGTAATGTTGTTATGTTTCACGTTTGCCCTATGTCCATTATCTACGGAGATATGGAATTTCAAACACACTCACAAAAGTTTGATATGGTTTACGTTCGTTTACTACATATTTCCCTTGCATTCCTCTCTGCAGATTTCCCAAGTGTGCATCGAGGGGTGTTGCAGTTGCTCCGACGTCGATGGTGAAATTTCCTGAACACATACATAACGAACTGTATGTTTCTGGTGAACTTCTGTGAACTGTCCAATAAACTTTTCACGTTTGCGGATATTTTTCAGTATACTCCATGGGCGGCGTCAGTGAGCCTCGAGCGCCTAACGAAAATGATAGGAAACCGTTCCTCAGATAATCGAATTTTGCAGACCGGGTTGAAAGCGTCGCCTGCAAATTTTTTACCTGGCCCGTCGTTGCGCATGCAGAGCTCTTGTCTCACTAACCGCTGTTGGCCCGCCGTGGCTAGTGCGGGCCCTGCAACGTTTCGCTACTTGGGTGTCGAGGGACTGGAGTCAGACACTTCAACGACCTGACATTTTCCGTTGGGGTTGCCTCTGTGAATGGTGTAAATTTTGTTACACTTTTGTCGTACAACTTGGCGCTCCCTGATGAAGAATGTTCACTTACCGCATCCATACATTCATCTCTTGCCCAAATTTTCAAAGTCGTTCCTCTTACACTTTTTGAAGTGCTGCTAGGCATACACAACGTTAATGGGCTATTTTCCATTGGGGCTTTTTGGAGTGCCGCCAAATTGGTGCATGCCCATTTGCCGCTTCTTCCTTTTGCCCCCTGAGTGCTATCGCTGCTCTAAAACCAAGCATCAGCTAACTACTTATATAGCAGAAAGTATGCGGTATGTTTCTAAACCTGGTCGCGTTCACCCAGGTCGATATGTGTTTGAACCACGGCTGTATCACCCTTCAGAAGTGTTTGAAGACGGCGTATGAGCAAGCACACACTTAGTCACTGCATGCTACTATCAGAACCACTAAAATGGATATCATTCCAAGTTGGCACAAAATAAGTCATCCAGCGCAAGGTGGTTCTTCAGTAGGGCAGCGAGAAGGTAAGTTCCACTGGTCATCCAAAGTCGTAATTAAGCCAACGGAAGCCATTCTGAACTACTTCCAACCTAAACGCGTTGAGGACGATCAGGTTGAACAACAGTTAAAAAACAACGTGCAACGGTGGGCAGATTGGTTAGCATGCGTCCATATTTGCACCCACTATCTATTTACATGGCGGTCGCCGGATGTGAGGAGACAAAGCCGACTACAGACTGCGTAAACTGTCTTTCCCCAAACCGAACTCCAGAACTGGAACGGAGTAACTCAGTATAGCTCGCGAACAGCCCCTTAAACCACAAGAAGGTTAGCCAGAGCAAACTTCCTTCCTAAATCCTCTTCTTGGAAAATGCAACGATGCTGCCAAAATCACACTTTCGGCTACTCTAATATTCTTAACTCTCAGTCATCCCGGTGATTGACGCTTCAAGTAAGTTGAGTGCAGGATTTCCAAGGTGTGCGCAGGTGCTTGTGTTATTGTAGGTAGTAGTATACCAGTGGTCCCCGCTTGCGGTTAACTGACATGCAACTGTAAACAGATAAAAGCTAGCTGCAACCAGAAAAACGGAAGACAGGTGAAAGGGACGAAACGACTGTACGCATCTATGCTTAAAATCAAGGTTATCTTATCTTGGGAACGGAAAACCAAAACATACATGGAAATAAAACCTCATCAACATGAGGGCTTCCTCACGGCTTTCCCTGCCCTGTGTCATCAGTTGCGTGCACCTTGCGCAAAAGTTGGTCAAATGATGACAACGTCCATGTCACCATGCTCGACCGGCCGTCGTCCAACCTGAAAATCCTATCTACCCAGACAGCGATTCTTGAGGACCTTGCATTACTGTTTTCAAAAACTGGTAGAGGTACCAGTGAAAACGTTCGTCATGTTCGCCCCTTTCTAGTTACCCTGGTTGAACGTGGAACTGGGTAATTAGAAAAAGATGGAGAGTGCAATCCTTGAAGGATTAAGTCGTGTGTCTTAGTAAAGTACCGTGACTCAAATACAGGCCTTTCCTTTGCAGGCGAGCATCAGCATTTTAGGCTTTCTAGAAGGTGCGTCTGTTCTCATGGACCTGATAAACTAGTCTGCACCACCCCGTGGGTTCCTGTAGAGATTATCACGACACTTTCGGCGTGTTCGCTTGTGATTGACACGCCTGTTTATCCGGGTTTGGTGAAAGTAACTACGAAAAAGTATCAGCAATATCCAATCCACACGAGGTAACATGACTTGTTTGCAGTATGTTTCACAGGTGTCCTTCACACAGTGACCTGGAGCTGTCGGCAGCAACTATGGCGTACCTACGTCGATTAGCTCGCGGGCAAACCCCCAATAATTTTTTCTCATGAGCGCATCGCGGAACCGCGAAGTGAAGAGTTTGCGGAATCTTCCGTAAATTAAGGTGAACAACTAAGCATAATTAACGAAGTGTAAATGGTATATGTTTTAGGCAGTTGAAATCACGCGCACTTACCTTCATGAGTTGGTTTCAACAAGCTGCATCCTCAGGAACAACGAACCGACATGCGCTAAAATCTCTTCCCGGATTCATGATCTATGGTCACGAAGGTGGTAAGTCTAATAACAATAAGTCCACAATCTTTCAGTTAAGTAGTGGGGGAAGTCTAGATGTTCTGTTGTTAATGCATTGTGACTAGCCAATCGGATTTAGCTTTCTCCAAGTCAGTTCAATTAAAGTAGAACGACAAAACTGTGGACTGTTATTGAAACCGGCTCGTTTGCACGACCCGTCAAGACATCGTTTTTCGTCTTAATGCGATACGGCTGAGCCTTCTCTAATTTCTATTGTCTAACTTTTGATTAGCCAAACCCCTGGTTTTACCTATAATCTGACGCGCTACCAGTAATTGCCTTGTTAAACCTGACCGTGTCTGCCTATCACCTCTGGTCTCGGACTATGCGGAATTGGCGGATCCAATGGACAGGTTTGTTTCCTCCGCTTCGTTCATTTGACAGGTTATATCTTGACGTCCAATCAGCGGCCTGTCCGTCATTTCGGTCGACCTTTTCCATTCAGAGCTAGTCGTCCAGCAGACTACAAATTTGACAGACGCTCACTGTTTTCCTGATGCCATTAGTCAAAGCCCGGTGTACCCACAGAGGTTAAGGATTAATTAGTGGGCGCTCAGTGGCTCTTTTCACGTTCATGCTTAACATGCTTAACAAGTACACAAACTCTCAATAGTAAATCATTTAGACCGCCTCCAAATATTTTCTACAACTACTGGCAGCCTAGCTAAATTGCGTTGGACACAAGTACAATCCAACCCCCGCCCCCAATTTGATTGATGTGGCCTAGCAACTTCACTAAACTTTGGTGGTATTATGGACGGTTTAAAAGGTGGAGTAAATAGGTACCACTCAAACTTCCGGCTCACTGTCTCCGACCTGTTCGTGATCGCGCCCATCAACGGAGTCAAATATGAAATTAAAAACTGCGACTTATCGTACCAGCGTGCTCCATTTCACGCCACATCATCTGAGGACTGCAGAACTACTTATGTGTATTCGTTAGCCAGATGAATTTCACTGATCGAGAACACTATGCACTTTCGCGTTCTCTCCAGCTCCCCCAGTGGCTGTCCTAAGCTCATAAATAACCAGGATTGCCAGCTCTAGTGGAAGCTTGGGACACTGATGAGAGTTCACCCACGGAATCTGGCTCAGCATGTATTAAAAAACCACTAACATGGCCAACGGTACCGGTTGGAACGTGGATTTTCAGAGCCTTACACTCGCCCAGTAGCCTGCGTTTATCTGGGCTCCCTGAGCCGAAAGACCCAACAGCAGGTGAGAATTTCTCAAGTGTTTATCGGCCTCATAACGTCGTCACTGGATTCCTGTCAACAAACACACACGGTTAGGTAAAATCGGCGGGAACTCGTGAATTCGGCATTGAAGTTCTCAACTATGCAGGTTCAAGTGATGTAACGCATCATTATTCAAACCTCGTAGTTGAAGCATTCGCGAGCGATCAGAACAGCATATATCTGATGTGGCTCAGTTGTCCTGCTTATTTCACAAGAAGTGTATGTTTACTGATAGAAAGATTAAGAATGACACAACGTTAGGGATAAGTTATAATACTCTACGTTTCAACCACCTCGGGTGGCCTTTCTCAGGAGCGTTACAATCCTGGATTCTCAGCCTGTTTATGAATAATATGTCAAACACGACAATCAAACTGTTTGACTTCATTCGCGCTAAATTCGGTGTGGATATCTTACAAGTGTATAAGTACTTTGGCCCATAGGATGAACACGTAGGAAAAACACAGCAGTTGAGCAAAACCCTGTACATTTGCTCCACGACCACTGACTATGCTGCACGGTGGGTGTTTTTACGTGTTTGCCGGTCATGAATTTCATCCGACCAGAACATCGCTGGAGTGGTCACAAAGTCCACCGGCAACGCCATCACTTCTCAACACTCCAGTGAATGTTACCTTTCTTACTACGGTCTTTCAACTAGTCCACAGTACGGTTTAAACGTTGTAACCTGGCCTACCTCATAGACTGCTCCTGATAATGACCTGTTACTTCTGTCTACCACCACATGTTGCGTGAGTCATCTGTCGATGTCTCTTCGGCATATCCACAAGTGGTAGTCAAAGGTTATTCAAGCACTGGCACGCGCTAGTAAGACAACTACGAAAGATGCGTCTTTTGCCTGGACTGAGAACTGTCAACGAGTGCCGTTGCGTTTTATTTGATGAAGCAGCCTATACCTGAATCGCATACCTTTAAGAATCCCTGTTTCCTTCTCAAACGTTCGGGAGAGAGATCAGGAACATCTGTTAGCCTCAGATTGTCCGGCGGTGTTTTACAGTGGTCACAACACCGGGATGCTTTTGAACATAGTTTCCTCCAAATGGATTTGGTCGGTCATTTAGCTGCTTTTTCTTTTAAGAACGCGTGCTCGTGTTATAAAAATGTTAAGCGTACAAATAAACTGATCCACATATTCAAGCAGAATGAAGTCGCAGGAAAATGGTCGTGACCGAGTTTTACAGCATCAGCGGCGTTGACCGTCACAGTGTCCAGCTCCATTTTACTGTGTTGTCTTTCACTGTTGATTCCCATAAAATATGGTGCTGAGCGATGTTTGAGAAGAATATTCTTCCACTAACAACACATCTCAGGATAGTTTAATTCAACTGTTCGATGGCTGGGAAAGTCGTCGGGGGAGCCTTCATTTGCCTTCCATCAGACTTAGCTGATCCACCCACTCGGGTGCGGCATTTCGCCTCTCCATCAGTACGACTTGGTGTTATGGTCAAGCATTTTGACACAAGAACATGATGAACATCATAGTGTAGGCACAAGAAAGACCTCGTGTCGTGCTGTTACTTCGTTGACTGCTTGAACAGCTCCTACAGATAGTCGTGGTGTAAAACTTGAATCCACCGACTAGGTTGTTCCTGTTGGCAGAAGGCTATGCAGTTTCATCGCGGATGCACCGGGTATTCTCTCGAAAAAGAAATTTACCCACTACTTCCCGTCCGGTATATTATCAAATAAGCACTACGGTGACAGAGATTAAAAAAAGTATTTATAAATAAGAATTTCTGTTGGTTAATTCGTCATGAGCTGTGGCACTGAGGACACTGGGACTAGTGGCCGAGAGTTCGACGAGAAATACACCTTCGCCCCGCAAAGACTTCCTTGAAAAGCTTACATTTACGCACTTCAATAGGCCACGCTGAAGGTTTCAAGAAACAAAGTTATTTCACCTATTTTATCATCTGTCCACAGTAATACTAGGGAATTTCTTTTCATGATACTTCATCAAGAAAGGTTACATGGATACTCCTCCTGCAGCCGCGTTTTGAAGCCTATCGGATAGATTATAAGTGATTTTGAAATTTACGCCACATAGAGAGATCCATTTTGTGGTATCCACAACAGTTAACTGAACACCTAACCGATAACTCCGAAAACCTCTCCCGTTTTGCTTCAACAGATCAGAAAGCAAAAACTAAAGTACCACATTTGTTGAGTTCTATGTTGAGGTATATGATGAGAAGCCGAAGTAACTTCGGCATAATTTTAGAAGACCAAACTTACGTGTACACTTCTGTTTTTTTATATTCCAACTGATAACTTGAAAGACGGTATACACTACGGATATTCTGTGTGGAGGTATTTTCGGAACGTTGCAGCGCCACTGAAATGGCTTTTTTGTTTCCGACGACATACCTCCCGAAGCATCGCATTAATTGGCCGAACAGCCTCCAGATACTTTAAACCATTAACTCCACAGTCAGATTAAACTGCCTTAATTCCCAACGACTGAAAACCTTCGGTCTCTATGCCGCCTTTTGAAGGATAGTAAGGGAAGCGGTTTTGGTGGCTACTACTATATTCTAGCCCTTCCAGCGGTTCATAATCAGAGTACACGTTTGTTTGAGTTCTCTGGGATCTACTTTCCAGTGTGTGGTGTGGCCTTGAAACGGTCTTCCATGCTGGTTACATCCATCGACGACCACTGGCCGGTGGAAGAAAGCAGCCGACAAGACAACTGATGCTGCCATGAAACTCGGCCTTGCTAAGGCCCTCCATTGAGTAAAACATCTGGCTTTGATTGACAAGCTGTACCATAGTGGGTGCAAAGTAGACAGCTGGAAGCACAACTGAGTACACGATATCAATGTGTCTATGCCAACTGTGGTTTTTGATCGCTGAAAGTGCTTTAATTGGGGCGTCGAGGTACTAATTCGGGTGCACTTTTATCCCCTTATGTTTAACAACGACTCTTTCCGAAGTTCGATTACGCTGTTTCTGTCTCCGAGTAACATTACTAGTTGACTGGTTGATGACGATTTTGGTGCTATTTATAAGTAAAGGACAAAAATACTATGGCTTCTGGCAGTATTCCGACTGCAGCCATGCAATTCCGCTTGTCGGTTCTGAATGGGTGCTTCCTCACGGACCAGCTGTAAGGAGACTACATTAGCCCAGCCCTAATTTTATCAGCCGTGAAACTAGTCGCATATAGCGGGTATTCACGCTTTTCTAAGATTCATCTATTATTTCAATCCCCAACGCCTCTTTGAACGCGCCCTTCCGAGAGCTAGAACAGTCCGGGCGCTTTCACCCTTGCACTCTGTGTCCACTCACTGGGCCTGGGGTTATCTTGCGCCCTTTTCTTTTATGCCCCCGGTTGCTGCCGCTTGTTTCGGACTCGGCTAGATGCGAACGTCTGTCACAGTTTCAAACACTTCTGGAAGTATGGAACTTGTTTTCTAGAGCGGTCGCGCCCTTCCAACGGATATTTTCCGAGACCACGGCCCGAATACAGTTCAGCATGGATAAACTGACTGACTATTTGGCAGCAGTCAACCCCATTCTCAGTTGTTCACCAAAATTCTATTAATTGTTTCAAGCATTAGATGCAAACACCGTCCTGCTTTCATAGAAACTGACTGCCCAACTCTGTTGTTTTCTGGTTTCTCCCATCTTTACCGACATTTTTCATAACCACTTCGTCAGCCGCCAGCAAATTAGATCATTCCCGTGTGTTTGAGACACCTAGAAGGTATAACTTGTCCAATACTTTCGGGTATTTTGGTGGCCTGAGTTCTAACCCTAAATCATTTACGTAAATACAAGCATACGTGTTGTCCACCCTAAGATGACGTCTTCTCTAACCAGACGAACATACCAGAGGAGCTAGTAGCACTTCAATTCTATACCCTTAATGGAAGCGTTCGGTTTCAAGCCCAATCTCGCTAGGGTTCAAAGGCTTTGACTGTTGGGCTTAAAAAGTGCTCAAAAAAGGCCCGTTTCATGCATTCATTACCTCAAGAGGAAAAATACGTCTAGTACATCTGTCCGTGTTCTCACCTTGAAGACCAGCAAGCAGGTATTGCGCAACCCAGAAATTTCTGGAGTCGGAGCACACCTACTGGACCTAGATTTGATAAACAGAGTGTGGTGGAGTTAATAGCGGACCATGACAGCCGTGTATATATACCGCAGTCCGGTGCCTAAAGTTGTCACTGATGAGCAACTGCTACCCCTGCCAAGCGTTATTGCTACAAAACAACACCTCCCGCAAATTTGGGAAAACTTTGGCGCTGTCGAAATCGCAAGGAGAAAGTCGCTTCCCGTGGGCAGTTTTTGGGCTATGTATTTAGAATTCCTCTGGAACATCGTGTTCCTCCAGCTAATGAGGTTGACTTTGTGGTTGGGCTGAGATAGTTTCACTCATTGTCTGATTTGTTTGTCAGCAGGTGCGAAAACCGGTTGGGTCGCTTAAAAAGGTGACCCGGTATACATTAGTTCACAGCTCTGCCTCCGGTGGCGGTCTTCACTCTGCAGGTTAACGCATTACTCCTGCAGCGATGGAGTAGACAACTTGATCCTAAATGTTAGGTCCCAAAAATTGCAGTCGGGCCCCAGATACGGGATAAGAATTCTCAGAACTGACTGAAAGCATCATGCAACTACCCACCAATAAGCGTGCCCGATTGACCAGATCCCATCCACAATGTAAACTTAGTTGGTGGATAGCCGGAACAGTACAGACATATAAGGTAAGAAGAGGAAGTCTGACTGGCATTCGGAATGCTTGCCCTTGGTCGAGGTGCCAGAAACAGTCTGAAGTAGCAGTACGCATACACGCGATCTTAACTTCTAGGTCGCAGAGGAATATTCAGCTTCCAGCATTCTGACAATAGCCTGCTTACGATTGCACGTAAGAATGCCGCACAATAACTGTTGCACTTCACCGAAGATATCATTAATAAAAACCGCCAGCCGACTGCAGTCACTTGCCACCAAAATGATTCATGAGAGCATCACATCTCATGCGAGAGAAAAAGCTACGCTGACCCACTACCGGCAAAACCTAGGGACCTGTTGGTATTCATGCGGCCATTATTCACATCCTAACGGGTGTATCTTCATCCATTACCCAGTCTATAAAAGAAGTTGGAATGGTGGTGAAGAGTAGTTCAGTATTGGCGAGGCCGGTGTTTTCGCCCTAGGTAGGGTGCAACCAAAGCGTTAGCAAGTAGCCGTCTGCCGATTATTTTCACTTGCACTCGGCTGAAAGCGCACCAGACCACCAATGCAGACGGAATTACTCAGCATTTGGCAAAAATCAATTTCTTCCAGGCAATTCAGGCTGGGTTCATGCGTGACGTTCTAGCCTGTCCAACTCGTTGATGGAACAAGTCAACACTAAGCCTGAGCAAGAAAGAACCGGTAGAAGTAGGTTATCCAGAAGACAACGGGACACTTGATTTGGTGAACCACCGGAGGGCAGCGGTTACCACTGGATGAATCGCCGAGTTAAGCATACATCAGAGGCTTCGAAGTTATCGTTCGCGGATAATAATATATATTTCTCAACGCATGTGTGAGTAGCACGCTGGGTTATGCGCGATCACTGCAAATATTTACAGACGATACATAAACGAATAATTAAAGAGCAGCAAAAACCTGAAGCCTGCCGTCAGTAAGAACGTGGTCAAAAGGCAAATGACTTTAGTTTACGGAACTTTGACGCACGCAACAGAGAAGGAGATAGTTCGCTCGTTTCACAGATTCAGTCTCAAAAATGAGATGTCACACTAATTTACTTTTCACATGGTTGTGGGATGGGGAATTTTTAAAACTGTTCAAGGTCACTCCTGGAAGAAGTCCTAAACGCATCTTTGGAGTGTTTCGCCATTAGGGAACAAAATTAGCGTCCGGAAATATCAAGATAGGTCGGCTTTGGCGAGGCAGGGTAGAAAATCCGAAAATCCGGCAGACGATTGGGCAGATTCCGAAGCACGACTTCGTCGATTGCTCGAACGAAACAAAAAGTTGAACATCTCGCTAACCGTTCAGCTAAAACGAAGTTCCGTGCGTCCATACGTCAAAGAAAATCTCCTTCGCTCAGTGGATAATATGGGGATCGGGAAAGAGGATGTAATTTCACACCCAAAATATCCCGTTCCCAGCAAAGTCCTACATGGGTCTTCTCCAGGACCTCTGCTTTTCCTAGATTATCAAATGACAAAGATTTTCGTATATTCGTCATACCATGTTTGCTGATGACCCGAAAGTCAATGGAAACTCAAACTTAAACGTTGTCGAGTCTGACCAGGTAATGCTTTCGGATTGAACAGCGGGGTGGGACTTGCCTTAAATCTCAGGAAAGTACCTGCATCTTGTTGAAGACTGTGAAGGATTCACCCGAAGAAACCTCACCACCACTAGTTTGAACGAGCCAGCTCAATTCATTGGAGCTAGAGCTATCGAGATTCAGATTCTGAGGAATTTTGAACCTGTGGTTCAAAAGCGGGGATATGAACAAGGGCAGCGCTGTTTCAGCTGGTAGGTACCATCCCATCCAGAGTACTGATATGGCTTTTAGGCCCAAAGTAGAGTACTGTATGCAGGTCTTGGATCTCAGCCTGCCGAAGAACAATCTTGAAAGCATTCAGATGATAACTACTAGAATAGTATAAGGCATGTAGTCCTTAGACCGTTCTAGCCGGTTGAAGTTGTCAGCCTATAGCAACTTACACAGAGGAAACTCTGTAACGGATTGGTAGAAATTCTCGAGGTCCTGACATGTCTCGCTGAGTTACTGCCTAGTGCATACATTCAACCCATGGGGTGCCCCAAATGAGGGATATTACCGAATAATCCACCAACTGAAAATTTAAGGGCGCATAAACCGAGCTCCCTTTGTCTGTTTTTGAAAATCCACCATTCGAAGGCAGCATGTACAAGTTAAACCAGAACTGGTCCCGGGTCTTCCCTGACCGAATCCAGACTCGAAGCTCTTTCCAAATTCTTGTTCACTTGCGGCTGTTCATACTGGGCTCTGTCTGGAAGTACTTAGCTTTTGTGTACGCACTTAAGCACATTCGCACTTATTATCTCTCATTCAGTTTATTGTGTGAAAGACTGTTACGGCACACTCCTCAATATAGGTTAAGTACTAAGAGAACCACACACCCTTAATGAACGTGTACGCGGTTGAGGAATTCCGAAAAGAGTTCACAGTTTCAACCGTGCCGGTATACAGGAGACAGATCAGCGTGCGTTATTGCGCAATGCCATAGGCAACCATGATCCCACAATGCCTGTCCGCGTCTCCGCTACGGAGTTCCGAAAATCGTTCCCTTCTTTTCTTCCTTTTCATTGCCTGTTCGTTCTTGTCGGAGCCTGAATGTGACATAACGGCGGATGCAGGGGGTAAACTGAAGTAGTGCCCAGGTAGGGGAGAATCACAGCCGATTATGCTTAATTATATGTTGCACACGAACGTTTGATGGAGTATTCATGTCCATATCAAACGGGCCGTGAAAAGGGACCTTCGACGGGAATAAATTAGGGGACGACGTCCAAACCATATTTAAATAATGAAGAAACATCATGAATGAAACGGAACTAACACGTGGTTACATCATCAAGCCCGCATAATCGGCCCAACCAGACGGTTTTTGCGGGGTAAGGGTTTCAGAAGTCTACTAGTCTCCCGCATGTTGATCACCATTGAACTTTGGAAGACCTCACTAGCAGTGGGCTCAGGCCTCCGCGAATTAGTCAGTGACACCTAGTAGGCTTAGCTACTGTCCTTAAGCCCCTTGCTGTGAAGCTTATTTGTCTTTGCGCTGTTCATTCTGCTTCATCTACAACTTTCGCTCCGATGATTTTTGTGGATCATCATGTGTGAGTGTTAGGTTGGGGTAGGTGAGTTTCCAAAAGCTCATGCGACTGTTGGGTTATAATCGTACTTTCATGGACGTAAGAAGACCGTAAGCGTCCCTAATGTTGTACGAGAACGCAGAATGGTCTCCTCTCAGTAGTATACCGTCCAGTGGTAGCAGAATCATCACACGGACATTGAGTGTAATGCAAAACCTGCCGTGCTCGATAAGTATCCCTCGGTTGTTTGTGAAGACGAATGTACACACAAGCCAGATTATCCGGATATCAATATGCTAGTCGGAAACCGCGTCCTTTTTCATTTTCCTGATAAGTTAGGCGAATTTTTCTCATTGTGCTTATACGAGCGCCAGAAATTCCATGCTTGCAGGACAGTGGTTTAGTAACCGGACAAACCTTATCTCAATTCGACCCATATTTTGCCCACACAGTTTCGGGCGGAATGAGACTGAGGTCGAAGCGTCAGAGTCATAACACAAGAAGCTGTTTCCTGGCAGCACGGAAAAACTTGAATCTAAGACTCATAGAGAAGTCACCCTAGATGCCCCCAAAATACTGTGGTTCCTTTGACGCGAGAGTTGACCTACTAGTACCACCGCACTTGCTCATGTCACCTTGCGGCTGTAAATTTTCCACTGACCACTGATATCAGAGTTATTGTGCTGGCGTGGGTGACGCAGTTTTACTGGTGGCCGTACAAACATTCCGCGTCATTTTCAACAGTTTACGTTTCATTCCATAGAATAACAATGTTTTTGTTACCGCCACTGGGAACGTCACCCACCTAACAGACGTCCGTTTAGGCTCTGGAGGTCGAGTGGCGTTTCATCCAACATTCGTTCTGTTTGACTGCCGGCGTGTGGCTGTGCTAACGGTTCTCTCACGTTCATGGCCCTAGCCCATTTGCTTGTTTAAATTAAGGTCTGCTTACTGTATTTTGAGTAAATACATAACCTTTGTCTGCAAACCCACCGTCTTCCCGTTACGACGTAGCATGAGGTTGCAAAGACTTTGGGCGTAGGAACCAGAGAGCAAGGAACCAATTTCACGACAATCTACCACCCGCTGTACGCGATACGCCATTATTAATAGAGCAGGCACTGAGAGAAGATACTTATTTTATTTCATTCGAAAATGCAACAATTTCCTGAATTGATCAAATGTCGCAGTTTATCGCTGCTGCTGCTGCTGCCAAACTAACACTCAAGTTTCACGACTGAAGGAGACGACGTTCTAACAACATCGCGAAACAACTTTCAGTACGAGTGAAGTCAAGCAGTTTGGGTGCCGTGTTTAGCGTGTTAATGGTGAACAGACTGAGACTGACATAACGTTATAAGAAAGTTGCGATACTCTACGTTTTAACCACCTTGGGTGGCCTTCCTCAGGAGTGTAGTAATGAAAATCACATCAACAAAGAAACAGAGGTCACATGGGGTTTGCCGTGGTCAGGCCAACTTTCGTTGCATTCTAGCGGATTGGTCTAATCCTGTCTATTTAGTGAGGGTGGTACAGCTGCGGCGTTTCTACGGTCTTCCGAAGGTACACAAAGAGAAATATCCATAGAGGTTTATTGCTGGCTAATCCACCAGCCCAACTTACAAGCTGGCCAAGTTTATCAACTGCATAATCAAACCGTTTTAGAACAAGCTGGCATCTGACGTTAAAAACTGTTTTGATTTTGTTGACAAACTTGAACACGTGACACTAAGCTGCGATGAAACTTTTCTTAGTTTTGATGTGACCTCCATTTACCGCTAAAGCATAGCGATGATGTTGTTAAGGAGCCAGTGGAAAGTGACGATTCTCCTGGTACACGCACTAATTTATCGCCTTCCGAAATTGTATTCGGAATTGGGCTTTGTTCGCACTCAACCTTGTTCGCATTCGACAAAATTGTGTAGGCACTCCGATGGTGTATTTATGGGCCCCCCTGTTGCACCAAAAGTAGACAAACTTTTCCTCGGATACCTGGAACCACAAGCAACCAGTGAATCTATCTGCCTTCCACGATCTTGGCAGTGGTGTGTAGATGACACACCCGTAATCATGAAACGGACTGCTTGTGACCAATTCCCACAGTTTCTTAACAAAGAATGCAACAGCATTATATCCACATCAGAGACTGAAGTCAGTGGGCGCTCACTCAATTTCCTAGACTGCTTAGCCAAACCTGAAGAGCAACAGAGTTCAGGTTTCTGCGTACCGCAAACCAACACATTCTAGTCGGTATCTCAACTTCGACTGGTAGCATCCAATCGGTATGAAGAGAGCAGTCATCAAATCACTCGTCAATAGAGCTAATAAAATCCGCACCACTGAGCTCCCCGGAGCAAAAAAGATTTCTCAAGTTGAATAAATGCTAGACACCAATTACTATTCCAACGCATTTATTAAGAACAGAATCAAGTGCATGTCCACCAAGGAAGGACTAAAACGATCGAAACTCCCAAGTCTACCGCGCAAATACCATATCGTGAGCAAACATTAGAAAAAATTATATCCGTTCTCTCTGAGTATGCTATCCGGACTGCACTTTGGCTAGACAATATCTTAGAACGACTGGCGACGCATCCTAAGGATCCAGTTTGTATGGGAGATCAGACAGACTGCGCTCACAAAATCAGATGCGGTGATTGTAATGTCAGCTATATTGGAGAAACAAGTAGGTGACTGAAAGTAGGTGTTGTCGAACACGAGGGGCACGTCAGGTTTTCACCTAAACACGCCTATCAACTTCAGACGCTAGAGGGGGATCCAGCCACTGCAATAGGTGCACTGTCAGAGAATCACAACGCACGTTCTTATCAAGCTCGAGTGATTCACAATGGTCTGCCTTCCCGTGCGGAGCGGTGCTGCACTGAAGCCCTCACCATTTACATTCAACACGCTGGTGTTAACCACAGTGATAGCAAACCTCTGTCTTCGGTGTGGCGTAGACGGATATACAGCATCAGGCACGGACGCACATTATCTACAGTTGTCTCACTCTCACTAGATAGACAGGATTAGACCAATCCGCTAGAATGCAACGAAAGTTGGCCTGACCACGGCAAACCCCATGTGACCTCTGTTTCTTTGTTGATGTGATTTTCATTACTACACTCCTGAGGAAGGCCACCCAAGGTGGTTAAAACGTAGAGTACCGCAACTTTCTTATAACGTTATGTCAGTCTCAGTCTGTTCACCTGGATCCCACTTTCACTTCTCTGGGCTATCAGTCGCTACCAGTGTTCACCCACTTCTCATTTTAATCGAGCTTAGCCGTCAGGATTGACTGGCATGAGTCTACTCGGAAATTTCACCATTATCCTAGGTGCGAGTACCCTAACTCTCAGCGGAATGCCTCAAAAGATGGAGGCGCGTCGAAAAGCGCGCAGCGAACGGACCAAGGGCAACATGGGCGAACCGATTAGCCACCACTGAACTGAAAGGGACCAACGGAGGAGACATGATGGAGGAAATGGGTTGGATGGTCAGATTGAGGGCACAATTAACCCAACAATAAGAGGAATATATTAATATATATATCAATATATCAATACGGCTAACAAAGGATAGATTGCGGACAACATCAGCGACTAGACAAGCCATTGCCCGACGAGGTCGGACCAACCGACGAGGAAAGCTAGGTGAAAAACCACCTTACAGGAGGCATTAGACTGAACTGAAACTACCATCCGTTAGCATTCCAGCCAATAACCTTGGAATTTATGGTAGGCCTCCTTGCTGACTTCATATGCTACATCTCAAGACGTATGGGATATCCGCACACGTCTCAGAACGGCCTCCGTAGAACCAGTTCATAACAGACTAATATCACAAACTACTGGTGAGTAGTCGGGCAGCTGGCCAATTTTAAGTTGAACATCAGTCAAATTTAATCTCAGTTTTGGCATTCAGATAGAATTTCCAGCCGGCGTCTGTCAAAAAGGAGCACCTGGCCTGAGTTTCCTTTTTTCATACCTCTCCATTGGGACACACCCTTGCCACGGCCGGAGTTAACTATTTCCCCGAATATTCGACAGTAATCTAACATATGACTTGGCGGGTTCAATGATATCGGAGAGTTTTGCTTACCTAGGAGGGTTATCGAGTGGAGTTAACGGACAGCAACTGCGTCTTCTGTCGAGACGATTGGCTGACACGATGGTTCACCACAAGTGAAAGTAGTCCGCAGTTCACGCATAATAATTCCACGGTGCCCAGCTTGATATCGGTTGAGCAGTTATCAACATGGTTATGCAGTGAAAACTTGTTCGCAGCTCTAACTGCGGCCGTGGCAAAGAAAGCTGTAGCAGGGAACACACTCTAGTTTTTTAGTCCTTTTCTGAATAGGCTGGTTGGAAAATCCATCTGAATGCTAAAGCTAAGATCGAATATGAGTGATGTTCAACTTGAGATGAGGTCTTAGATGCAACGAGTTGGTAATCAACTGCCAGTGATACTACCGTACTCATGGGCGTTGTCATTTTTGTTCCTCAAAGGCGTTCCATAGTGTGCGTTCCAAAAGACTGTCAAACAAAGTTCTGGCGTTTACCCGTGAGAATGTTGTATTAGGATGGCTTTGGCACCACTTACAGTTTGTCTTCCTAGATCACTATCGATGTACTTCTTTTGCCTGACACGGCGACATCCAAATAGAACCTTCAAGGTTCCATTTCTAAACCCTAGCTGTTCGTATTGGTCCATGACGAAGTAAATATCTTAGTAAGTTCTACAATGCTAGTGTACGCGGATGATAAATTCTACAACACTCATATGACGCTGGACATGGAGACGTCATGGGCTGGTTTACGCACCTTCTCGCGGAGGGCCGTTCGAGATGTTCTCACATTCATCGTCATCAAGTGCAAGGCATTATGAATGGGAACTGAATAAGAGCGTCAGCTAATTATAGGATGATAAACGTAATATGGTGGGAATGGATGGTTTCCTGACACAGAGGATCCGGACAGCCAGAACTCACGTAAAAACGGCCGAACAAGAAATTTCGGTCGATCGGTGCCAACCAATCCATGACGATGATCAGCTGCTGCTTCCAACTTGGCTGTAAGTGGTAAATTAAGCAGCTTGTGTGAATGCGCACCAGACTTCAACAACCGAGCCGCTTAAGGCAGTGCCGTTTAAGCGCAACAGCGAACGAACCAATTAAAACTCAGAATGCTTGTCGCTCAATCGCAGTCATAAATGCTGATGTTTTTCCATGAAAAAAACAATGTTTTCCAATCGAATGGGATCAACTAATGCCGCTCAGACCACTGACCTAGTCTGCCCAATTTGGCAGGTCAACTTGCGGGTGGTTGCTAAGCCGTCTGATCTAAAGGTTATCACCAACAATGACGCACGTTCCATTGGCTGTAGCACGCATGTTCGGAAGGCTACCCAGGGATTGAAACTTCTCAGTCACATGCTGCGCCAACTTACTCGGAAGAGGTTTGTCCCCAACTTGGAACTAATATGCAAGCCTGTGCTATTGTCTTGATATGGGATGTCGATTCAGTACAGAAGGCTCAACATGGGAACTAAAAGCACCAACACGAGTTGCCTAAAAACTTCCACACTGGTAACCTTTGCACACCGAAGTTGTTCTGCCATAAATGTAGACGGGTCCGTATGATCTGACATGTCCTGTATCATGAGTTTCATCCAGCTTGACATGTGTATACGGTAACCCCAACCCATGGCCTGCGCAGCCACTCGTTAGGGTTAGATCAGTGGTGCTTACGTCTCCTGTTCGGGCAGAGTTGCTTGTGCTTGCCCCACGTGAAAATCACTATCGGAACAAGTAGTGTAGACGTCCAGCACTCATTTGTTTCACGGGGACATAATAAGCGCACAAAGGAGAGTCATTTACAGCTTTTAGAGTCTCGCCTGTTGCCTCTGGTGACGGACTGACTTCTATCGGGGAACTGAACAACTGGCTAGCCTCCGGTTTGTTTGTTTCCTGTCTGATCGTTTCCTGCACGTTCCGCGGAGGTCTGAAGTATGTTTTGTCTCTTACTTCTGCAAATCCAAACTATGCTCTGTACTTAGAATACTTCGTAGCCTCTATTTTTTTTACTCATTTTCGTATTCTTTCCTTTTTAAAAGAACCTGATAGCATTGAAAGAAACCACTTTAAAAGCACATGGATATCTGTGTCTCACTCTGGATCAGTTTGATGTGATTATTGCTTTCTGGTTATTGCAACGCAGTGCCACGCAACCCATCTACTGTGCGTGGTCAAGTCGTCAGCTACTATAGAGAATCTCTACCTCCCGAAGATCCAGTTTCCAATATCCTTCAATCGTCCCGGCTATTCACAGAATAAAAATATCGCCAACGTAATGACGTGCATTGTGTGCTACTTGCCGTCCGGTGCCCCTACCGTGCGGACAGAAAAAGCAACCGTGTCGCCAATGGATCGTTGATTTTGGTGGCCAAACAATACGAAAAGAGAGGTAGCACATACCTCGTAGTATCAAATTCACATATTGTGGTTTGTCCTCTCATGATACAAGACATTGCGGTGATCATAGCAAGTGTATGTACTAGTCCCGTGACATTTGGAACAGAGTATGGACCACCGGTTGCATTCGTGAAATATCAAGCCAGCCATCTGAGTAGATCCTCCTACTGAATGACTTTAATGCGCCTCAGGCAGACTGGACAGGGAAGAACGCATCTGGTTGCTCTCTTAGGAAGACTTCCCTCAGACTTCTGCATGCCGCCCCATTGATTCAGTTTACACGTTCGAGTTCTGCTAAAGAGTCTGCTTTGACGGACCTGATGATCATTAGGAGCCAAACGGATGTAACCAGCCCCGTACCTAAGATTATTCTTGGCAGAAGCCGAAGTGGCTTGGTGCAGCTAACCCCAGAGCTCAACAGCTCGAGACCTCCTGAAGAATTGCCTCAGACACACAAAAGGTGGTTATCAAGGAGCTACTTTGAAGGGTGGGAACGCCGCTTAGCCCAACTGATGTATGTGGGACCGAGTTAAGTGTGGAGGGGGATTTTAGAGAATAATGACGGGCGCCAGCAATCCACCAAACGAGGTTGGTGTCCCACGTAGGTTTAGATGGCGCGCCACACTACCATGAAGAAGATAGAGAGAAGGAAGGGCCCAATCTTTCAAAAGCGATGCATAGGGAAGATCCAGGTTAACGGGGGAAATATGTGACATTGTGAGAAGTAGCTGGCCCAAACACAGTCAATCGGTTCTAGGAAATGCAGGTTTGCGCTGGAGCAAAATTCATCAAAGCGTGCTTCGCAGAACCCGAATGCACATTTTGACTACGGCTTAATCCAGAACGGCCATACTAGTGGCTACTGGATGCATTAGGGTGGGCAAGGGACACCTGTCACTACAAGCGAGGAAAATGTGTATGTTCTACTTCGGTTTTTGAGAAGGTGCATATCGTAGATGATGACGGCCCTCCTAGGACTGAAGCCTTGATCGATCTGAGATGCCGTAAACACTGACTACTGCAGACGAGGCTCTTCATTAACTACCAAAGTTAGACGGAAACAATATGGCGATGCCGGGTGACACTTATCCAGCGATATTGAAGCCGTTGGCTAAGGTATTGGTGAATTCGCTTGCAGGAATGTTTTCTATGTCGTTGAAAGAGGGTGAGCTGTTTGCAGGAAAAAACTGGCAGCGGGGGCTTCGGTTCACAAAGGCAGCCATAAGGATGAGATTGCTGAAGTAGCTGCTTGCGTTGAGTGTATGAAGACTATTATGTGCCCACGTTCCCTGCACTATTTATTCCCTTCTCATTGATTCGTCTCTTTACACTGGAATCCTTCTTGATAACGATTGTGAGGTTTTCCTACAGACTGACACGACCACTTTATGTAAGTGCGTAGTAAAATGTTTCTCCCGTGAATGTTGATCCTGATGTGTTACTAAATCTTGATCCCGTTTACTTGTAGAAACTTGTTTCCCAGCAGTTTTTTCCTTACTTTTCCTTGCCGGATCCTTGCCATTACACGGCTGTTGCGTTTGGTAATATTTACGTGAACCATTAATCTTGGAGCTTGTATACTTGGTGGATTCAATACCGATATTTGTTGTTATCTTACCCCATTTAGTTTATGATACTTTTCTTCAACATTACCACGTTAATAATAAGAAACCCGCAGTTACAACCGTCTTCCCTTTTGGATCTAAATGATTTGCTCGATGGGCTTAGAATTTATAGACGCTCGTTGCCTACGGACGCGAATATCCTGGGTCCAGCTTATCAATAGACGTTACGAGTGGATTAAGCGTTGCTCAAACAACCACTAGACGTCCGTGATCAGCAGGGACCTTTAACCAACGTTCACTTAACATGATCTTTCCAGTGTTAAAGGTACTGAAAAGAACAGTCGGGGGCAGGGTAGCGACCTGTATTACAAGGCGGGGGCATTTGACAGCCTAACAAAATGGCTAGGTGAGACAACCACCATTCCGGGTAGAACTGTCTGTCTTGTTGAGCGAAATCACTGAGGCCAAATAAAGTAGGTCAGGTTGAAGTACGTTAGCTCGATTTTAGAAAAGCGTTTGATTTGGTGAATCGTAAGCTCCTAGTAGTGAAACTAAAAAATTCGTGTTTTCCAAGGTCATGGCGTGAATAGAGGAATAGTTGTGCGATGGAGGTTCTTATATGCAAATTGAGGGTGCCAGGCCGAAACTTGGGGGCCGTTATCAGCGAGTAACCACAAGGAGCATACTTAGCGGCCTGGTGCGAAGACCAAAGTGTCCGTGCCTCATTTTCGTGGACGATGTGTACTTGGTGGTTTTCTCAACTGGACACTCCATGAACTAAGACTTCAAAGCTGATGAACGTCAACGTGGAGGTTACGAAATTGGAGCTGCAAGGTATAAACAGCCGTCGTGATCAGAACAGGAAGAGCCATTATTCACACTGCAGAACACAGCGACACCGTGGACTTGGAATGTGCCAACAGCGTAAGAGATTTGGGGATCCAAACGATCTCCAACGTTAGGGCATCCATTCACTGTATACCGGTTGCTGAAAAAGCCAAGTGAACAGCTTACCAGCTGAAGAGGACCGTATAATCAAGTGAACTCGATGTGCTACTGTCGCTTTACAATGCACACGTACGGCCACACCTGGTCTAAGGCATCCAGGCTTGGTCGCCGTACCCAGTGAGGAGTAAGCACACACTTGAAAAGCTGGCGAAGGTTCACAAGATTTTGTGAATCTCAGCGGAATGAATCGTCCAGTCCAACTCAAGTGTCTTAGTTCTTATTTCGCGGGAGCGAAGAAGTGAGAAAGGAGATTCTATAGAGAAGTTCGAACTTCTGATGGAGGTATCTTGTACAAAAGTACGTTTATACACACATAACTGTATCTCACTGCCCACAGGACCTGAATAAGAGCTGTCTAAAGTTTAGGATAGAACTGATGCTTGAGCTCACTTCAACCCATGTAAAGTGGAAAATGCATGGAATAGGCTGTCACTGAGAAGTGGCATCTGCCATTACGGTGATGGAGTTCAAGCTGGAGCTTGGCAACTGTTGACTAACGGTGTTTGCAGTGTTTGACAGAAAGGCGAGTCCGGTCAAGTGATATTATTTACGGGTGTCCCACAACGTCAGATGGAGGCATATTCTTGTTCCATACACTCTTCTTCATTTTGTTGTTTGCGTCGCCCTTGTTACGCGGCCCTCCTTCATAAGGAGAACCTGTAGAGAATGAACACTCTTTTTGCTTCTTTCTTGTCTGGGTGTCCCTATGAAGTCTTATGTTCATGGGCCCTCGCAACTTGATCCTGCAGCCAGCAGGCCTGAAGAGTGTTATGTCGCAACAGCATTGACACCGATCCTGTTCGCTAATCGGTATGGTTGCCACATCAACCGACAGCATTTCTATGCACGCGCCACGCCCTGTTCTTTCTTCCTGAAAAGAATGAAGCGAAACCCCGTCTTCTGTCAGTGTTGCGGCACAATGGGACCTCTGCTGACAACCGAGCATCCACGAACAACACCGCAAGTCCTGTGAACTTGGTTGAACCAGAAATTCTGTCCACACAATTTTTTCAAACAAATGCTGGCGTCCGGTTTCACGGAGCTCATTTCTGATTGCACTGGATGGCGTGCTGGTTCTAAAATATCACAGCTGAACTACATGCTCATTAATGGGAGGTCTATGGTTGGTCACCTTGGGATCACAGCATCATTCAGACCAAATGATCACATAGTAGTTTTATTTGACTACATTTAGGGCACAAATCTGATCTTCTCAGCGGTTGGTGCCTATAGAAATTTTGTGAAATGGTTATGGTCGCAATGCATCTGAATCTTGGAGAACCCCACTCACTTTCACTCGGTTGCTGATATCTGTTAAATGCTAACTATCCCCCTTTGGAAAATCTACACCATCATCAGATGCTAAATGGAACACGCCTCTGAGTAGACTACGCTCTCGCACATCCAGACTTGTTCTGAAGAAGTGGCCTGGTTAGACGTGTTATCGGTTATCAGGATATCCAGTCGACCAAAAAATATGCGTTGCCTCAACAAGTCAACGTACATCGCTAATTCTGGGAGACCGTCTTCACCTTCCACAATATGTCACCGATCGCCTTAACGCCGATCCAAGTGTCCTTTTCCGAATTGTAGCGTCAGGTATAAAGGCGGAAGTTAAGGGTCTTCAAATCCCAGGCCCATCGGGTCCTACTAGATCTGATAGCAAAGCTGGTGATGTTCTCGTCGAGTTTTACAGCAGTAGCTTTGCGCGCTCGTCTTGAGTTCCACAAGTTCACCCTGACACTGAAATTGGTGGCACTTGCACTAGGGACACTTCCTCCACGGCAGCGTTGGCTAAACTCACGTGCCCCAAGTACAGCTCTCCCGGTCCCAAGCGTATGCGGCCCAAAGCTTTGTGTGGATCGGTCGAACAGCTTGCTGACCAAAAGTGATTACTGTTTCCTTAATCTGTCTCCTAGGAAACAGTAACCAACAGCCGGAAACTTGTGAACATCACACTCCGTTCTGACGGCGATAGGCGTAAATATTATGATGATTATAGATCAGTCGACCGGTTGGCGAACGCCTCAAACTTTCAAAGTCGCACTCATGTGATTCGTTTCATAAGCACTTTACATCTCGTGACTCATTATCCAATGTATAGCACGGCTTTCGCAAAGGCCGTTCGCGTGTCACAAATCTGCTGGTATCCACGGATCAGTGAATCAAAGCAGTTGATTAAAACAACGGCAGTGACGTCATATACCCCGACTTTGCTGAGGTACTTAGCCGTGCGGACCAAGCTGCTTTAAACGGCGGGATTTCCAGTCATGCGGTATAGGGCAGTGATCTTCACTGGATTAAGTCGCATCTTACTAATCGTCTGTAAAGGGTGCGCGTGAACGTCGTAGTCCCCACCTGAAGACCTAGTCTCGGTTGAGTGTCCGAGGGTTCAATTATTTTCCTGCTTTTATTTTTCATATTCATCAACAATCCTCCTCCCTTAATCACCTCCCCATTGTTACTGGTCACCGATGACGCCAAACTTTGATGTGCCGTGAAAGTTACCAACTATTCTGTTGCCGTACAAAAGGAACTTAAGATTACATCAGATTGGTCTGCAGTGAACCGACCTGACTATAACGCTGATAAGCGTGCAGACTTCCACAGTTGTAGCTCTGTGAACACCATGTACCAGCTCAACGGGTATTCGTTCTACAAAGTCCTCCTCGGAAGCGACATAGAAGCCATAGTTTCTCACACTCTGTCGAGCTCCCCGAACATTGAAATAGATGCAAAGGAGGCCAGCAAAGCGATGGCGCTACCGAAACGTCTTTCCAGCCAGATCCATCCCCGTTGCATTCATCTCCAGTATCTTGAGAACAAAGTCGTGATGTGATTACCATATCTCCAAAAGGATAAGTTGCTCGCGTGTCGATGAGACAGGCCACAGCCCAAAAACTGTGCCGTTTGGAAAAAGATTGAGGTCTGCGAAAATGACCTCTTTAGAGCATCGTTGGGTCAGAGGTGGCTCGGTGTTGGCAACTCCGATAATGAAGTCTCCTGACGAACTCTGCCGGTTGATGCGTAACAGGGGAAGTAGCTCCCAAACCTAGAGGTCCAGGTTAGTGGACTAGAACATATACAGCATTTTATTATTGCATTTTTGCAAGGCTTGGAATGTTATACCTAACCACGCTCTTCTTACTTACTCCGTAACAATGTTCAAGGCTCGCATTGATGAACATCCGTTGTCCTAGTTGGGATACTGAGACCTTTCTCCGTTTTATCTCGTTACTGAGAAACCTGGAATCCTACACATCCATATATAAAATTCTCAGGTGTTCCTACTTCTTATTCTGTCCCCAGCCCATTGATCCACTGAAATCATCCACAGCGGTGCATGGGTACTGCATACTTTTGTCAAATTATTGAGTCTTTTGTTTCAATTTTTCATGCGCATGCATCTTGTTTGAAAGGGTGATAAATGATCACTCCTTCACTAAAAATGAAATCTTTCTTTTTCGTGGATACCGGGGAAGCGATACCCAAGTACTACCGTTAAATAAAGACGTACTATTGCTTTCCATCACCATTGAATTTTCCAGTCCTCCAGATTTCGCCTATAAGCACAATTTCAATTTTGGCCGTTCTGCGCTAATATCTGTCCACCTGCAAGTTATCTTTCAGTTTGATCAAATGAGTTGTTGTTGTATCTTGCCTGCAGGCCAGATACATATTAGCTAAGATCCTACCTTTAATACACCCCATAGATTCGGCTTATAGCAAGAAGTGAAGATTGCACAAGTTCTCGAGTTTGTAACAACACTCCAGTACATTGTGTTGGAGGAGGACTATAGTTTCCAAAAGTAGCTTAATCTTCCGCATATCTTTTGAAATTAATTCGTGAATTCGAATTTTATGTTTTCGCGCCATAACGTGCTAAAACCTAATTTTGGCGCACGTTTTCCCTCTTTCCATGATTGGCCCATTCCACCTTCAACGTATCAAATCAGATGGGATTCTTCAAGACTGTTCAAAACATCAATATAGTCGGACGCTGGTGCGCTATTTTGCTTTTGGTTTGAGTGCAAATACATTTCCTGTTGGAGATCAGGTTCATCTGTGTTCTTCTGGGGTTTTCGGATGTTGTTAAGCTCTATGTTTCGTGCTTCCGAGTTGTGTGTTCGTCCGCTAGCTGTTCCTCGTTGCCGTTGACCAACGGGTTGTAAAATTTTTGGGGTGGAGAATTTTTGCTTCGCTTTTGTTCTCCCTTTGAACCCTATCTGCCAGCCAAGATCTCAAGCACATGGTTCAGTTGCAGACCCCACTGATGAAAATGCTAAATGCCCGCTTTGCACAAGTCGGGCTGTCCACTTATGTCGATTCGCTGTCAGTGAATCACTTGACCAGAATTATCTCCGATCTCCTATATGGCACCCAAGCTGATGTCTCCTTCGAGGCCCAGTACGAGAGATATGAAGACGTCTTCACCGTTAGGCTCGCATTCCGAGAAGATGAGATTAAGGTTCGTTCACTCACCCGGAAACTGGGCCCATCGGACCACATCCGCTATACCAACTAAATATCGCCTGCCGAATCTCGAAACCTAACATCCGCGGACAAGGTACAGAAGTTGACGAAGATCTTCGGGGGTACCTAAATCCGGTTCAACTCGTGGTTCCAGTGCCTCCAGCTGGTCAAATGAGACGTAGACGACTCTGTCACCTATTCTGATTTCGTCTACCGGGAATAGAGACGTTTCGAGCGTGGTTCGCCTACGGAGGACTAGTTCCGAAGTCAGGTTTTTATTTGCATCCTGCAATTACCAAGCTATGTGGACCTCCGTACGGGGTTCTTGGCTAAACTCGACAGGGAGTCAAACACGAAGTTGGAACAAATAATGAATGGATGCGAAAGGCTGGTCGACCTCAAGCACGACTCGGCCATGATCCAGCATCCGGACCAGATGCCCTGCGGTTTCCAGCCGGAATCGTCCACGCGGCACAACGAACCCAGTCCCGCTGATGCCAAAGAGCCACCTTCCGCTCGTCGCTAGCGTGACACGTGGCATTTCCACAGATTTTACCCAATTCGACAGCATCCCTACCGGCAATGCCACGCTGTTGGCCACAAGAGCGGCTTCTATCAGCAAAAAGCAACGGACAGAGGCAAGCTGATAATGACCTTCAAGTTTGAGAGGCCAGCCGGTCTAATGAAGTCGGCAGAACTAATAGTCTGCTGACCACTTTCCACGTCAATGTCGCCCAACACCGAAGGTTCATGTCTGTCCACATCAATGGTTGTTTAGCTCGCTTTCGATTGGATACTGCTTCAGATATCATGACCATCTCCGGGAAGCTGTGGCGACGCTCAAGCAGCGCCCTATCCACCCATTATACCCGACGGCAACCGGTACTTGTGGTGGATCAGTGAGGTTTATTGGAAGACGCGTGCACCACCATCGGAGGTACGCGCTGCGTTTCAAACTTTGGCCTTGACTTTCTCGGGCTTGAATGACTCGAACTGTCTGGCCTTCTTGATATCTCAATCCGGGTAATCTGCAACCAGGTACGGTACCCTGCAGCATCCCAGAGGCTGTCCGACGACATCATCCAACAGTTATCTCCGGTGTTCCAGGAAGATCTGGGGCTCTGCTCCCGTAGCCAGCCACGCTGCAGCTCTGACCTGATAATCAGCTGGTCTTCGCCTACGCATCCCTGCAACTCGTAGACCAAGAACTCAGATGACTGAAACAGGTTGTTGTCTTGGCATCCGTCTCCCGCTCCGTGTGGGCCGACCCCATCGTCCTGTTATAGAGGTTCATCGAATCCATCTAAATTTGTGGTAACTTCTCAATCAGACTCAATGTTGGGCTAGAACAAATGGCCATCCATTTCCAGTGCCCAAGGACATATTCACTACGCCCAACAGCAGCACTTGTTGTACGGGAGCAGAATTGTCGGAGGCGTATCTCCATCTCTAAATAGCGCCAGAATCTAGTGAACTACTAATATTCAAAACCCGTCGAGGTTTTCTGCAGTACACCCGACTTCCGTCTGGTGTCAAAACCGCGCCCACCATTTCCCAGCAAGAAATGAACGCCATGACTACTGGTCTACTGTGTATGGCTGACTAACTCGACGACATTATTATGATGTATCGGACAAGTGGTGAACTCCAGGACCAAATCGCCGCGGTTCTTCAACGCGTCCAGAAGTGTGGGTTCCGTTCACGAACAGACAAATGTCAAATGTCTTTGCGCTCTATCAAGTGCTTTGGGTTACGTTTCCGATGCCACAAAAGAATACTACGTGGTTCTGGTTCACCGATTGCGAGAGCCCCTTTGCCCGCCTGGAGACCGTGCTCAGCTCCGACCCGCTGTTAAAGCAATACGATCTAATTCTGCCAGCTGTGGTCGCAGGCGACCCCACAAACTACGGTGTCGGAGCAGTCGTCTCACATCTCCTTGGAGGTTTCCCAGGAAGCAAACGCCTGCGCCTCATACTCTTAACTCTGCGGAGAGAAATAACGGTTAGTTCGATGAAGAAGGACTCACCACCATTTTCACGCAAGGAAGTTTCATGAAATTCTATACGGTAGAAACTTTCTCCCGCTAGCCAACTACGAGCTGCTACCGTTCACTTTTGAGTCGAAGAGCTCTCCGTTTACCTCGCCAGCCAACTGCAGCAATGGAACACATTCAGCTAGGCTACCAATTTGACATCCACCACCGCACCGATCAGTTCTACCAAGCAGACGATCCATCGCGCCTGATCAGCAACCAGCACGTGCCCGAGAGAGATGCCGTCATCGCTACTCTGGCAGTGAGGTGTCTCGTTCTCCGACAGCTCGCAGAGGTCGTCCGTGGAATTCCCGTGACTGTTGTCAACATCCGTCACGCCACAGCATTGGATCCGATCGTGACGCGTGTTATGACGTTCGTCTGAACCAAATGACCCAAGATTCCTCCGGATTGCGAAATCAGCCAATTCTACTGTCAACGTGATCAGTTAACGGTAGTGGATTCCGGCAACACGTTTTCCGATCGCGTGGCCATCCCGGCCATTATCTGCCTTCAGATGCTGCGGAAATTCCATACTGGTTATCCGCACACCACGAGGATGAATGCAATCGCCCGCGGCTGAGCATAATGGCCCGGCATGGACAACGATATAGGGGAGTTGGTGAAAGAGTGTTCAATATGTCAGTAGGCTGCAAAGCTGCCAACCAGGCAGGTTCCCCTACCGTGGCATGCCCCCAAGGGTCCATAGTCGAGCCTCCACTTGAACTTCATCGACCCCACCGATGGAGTGTTCTATCTCATCTTGGTCGAAGCATACCCCAAGTGGCCTGAGACAGTCACACTTTTTCCGGCCATATCCTTCAACACGACCACTGCCCTCCGTCGCATTTTCGGTCACCATGGATTTCCCGACATTCTCGTGTTGGGAAACGGGACACAGTTCACGTCTTCACATTTCGAAGATTTCCGCAGCCGTTCACTCACCCAGGGTATTCGTTTTTCACCCTATCGCCTACAGTCTAACGGTGAGGCCGAACGTTTGTTGACACTCTCAAACGGGCGCTACTTAAATATCGTGACGGAGGGACCACAGACGAGGTCTACAGGACATACTTTTTGTTTATTACACAACCCCCAACTCCACAACTCCCGACGGTCGACCGCCAGCCGAAACTCCTTTGGGTCGTGAGCCCAGCGCGGTCAATCACGCCCTTGTTTCGACGAATGAGCTAACACAGGTGCCAAACCCAAACTTCAACAGCGGTTTTTCTGTTGGAGAAGGCGTTTACGCTCGCGACCATCATCCGAGCCACAACTGGACGAACGCAGACGTGAGTGCTCGTCATGGTAAGGTGATGTATAATGTTTTGTCAGCGATATCACATGGAAATTTAGTCGCAACCAATTTTGCTCTCTGCAAATGAACAGAAAGACAACAGATGACCAGCATCTTCTTTCGATGGACATCTTGTTTGACACGTTCGGAATTCCGGATGCAGTCACTACCACGGTTTCGTCGTCCCATGCCGAATTCACCACCAACATCTTGACGAGGTAGTGGACGGGCCGCAATAGACGCTCACATCGTCCTATGCAGTTGGACCTTTTAGCCAAATGCTACGGATGACGGTGAACTCAAACTGATGTGTTGAGAAAAGGTTTCTTTTTCAAAAATGGTCTAATCTTCGAGATATCTTAGGAAATAAATTTGCTTATTCGAATTTAAATTTTTCACGTCATAACGTGCTGGAAATCCCCTCTGGTGCATGTTTCTCCTCCAGCTTTCGTTGGCCTATTTCACCTTCGATTTATCGGTTCAAATGGGATGCTTCAAGGCTGTTCGAAAGCTATACGTTGTAACACGCTACCAAAACCAGTTAGCACACACGGATCGAGTTTGAAATGACCGCTACATCAACGTTGTTCATGGGATCTCGAAACAACGAGCAGTCAAAGAAACATGGGGGATAGTTGTATGTAAACTACCGCCGCTTGTTACGCAATAATTCCTCGACCATAATCATTATCTGCTATTCTGGTGATAGGTTACAATGTGGCTATCCTACTAGAATCCGAAATGTGGAAGTCCGCAAAGACACCCGAAGACTAACGTCCTGCTGCTCCTCCCAACTCCTGAGGTTTTGGTCACCTCATGCAAATCCTGACGAACATTTTAGGCAGACTATCGATGAAATCCATAACAACAGTGGTGCAGGTATCGATTCCACACCCGACAGGTTCATTGTGATGGGGCACTATCCCCAATGAGAAGGCCAAGTACGGACCTATCTCCGAAAATTCTCAGCACAGTCCCACAACAACCTTATTCTGAATTTGCTGAACGGAGAGGCCTTGGATATTGTCGTCGATGAAAAAACTTTCGAACACCCCGTGACAACTGAGACGTCTACCGAGCTACGGCGTCTATTGGACGTCCTCATGCATTCGTAGGTCTGCCGATGACAGTTCCATGCTCGTAGGCTGCTCGAGGGGTAACCGTACGGCCGTTTGCCCGCGAGTTGCGACACCTCACCGAACGCGAATATGAGAAAGAGTCCTCAGAGGAATTTAGGGAGCGAAATCCTGAACAGCTGGTGGAGGAGATCCGGCGGACGAACACAAAAAGGGAGTTTCCACTTCATCCATCTAGCGGCATTGACGCCGCAGCACGGTTGGCCGAGGAACGCGAGAGTTTCGAGGCAGCCGTCAACCGACCAGCACAATAGTACGTCGCGGCACGGGCGATCAGCCAGAGGAACAGCCCCCAATGCACAGAAGAAGCTCGGACTGGTATCTGGGGCCTACCCATTCGCTGCATGGAGGCTGCGAACGGCGATCCTGGTGAAACAAGTCGAGTTCACCCAGCTACCCTGCCTTCCGGGCAAACTGTCAAGCCTCCGGAACTATCGGCCAGGCCACCGGAAGCTACGTCAAGACAGGTAAGCCCTGTAGCTGCGTTCACTTTCCTCCCCTCACCGGTTGTTCCCAACTGCTGGCAGAGTTCACGGCTCAGGTAGTAATATGTGGAATAACCATTGTGAGCACGGTGGATACCGGAGTGTCACTAAGTTTAACTGGCACACACAAACAAACAGTACGCAGACCCTCTGGCTACAAGTGGAAACCGTGTTGTCAACGCGCCCTTACAGTCAACGGTGACCAAATGCCGACGGGGTGGGCAGAATTGTTGCACCGGTTATAATAGCCGGATGCCATATAGAACGCCGTTTTGTTGTGAACCCTAACCTACCATTCTGTGTTTAAGTGGAGATGGATCGTTTAGATTGCCCTAAGTGCACACTCAATTTGCAAAGCTTTCAGCTGATGAACTCGTACGGCGCCACTCATTTGACACCCATGTCTAGAATTCCACCAGAAACCAATTTACCTCTCTATGTCACTACCGCCTCTTCCGAAGTGAATCGCCAAATTGGCAAGATGATCCAGATGAGTAGGGCTTCCGGCAACTCGCGGAGTACCCAACGCTTGAAATAGATAATTGAAAGTCGGCCACACGTGTTTCCGTGGGAGAGGGCAACGTTAGGTCCCACAAGAACTTTGAAGCAAGGAATTAATACAGTGGATGCACCTCCAATCAAGATAACTCCACGCAGGATACCTGTACATTTTCAGAATGCAGTGTGTGGGATGGTTGACGACATGCTACAGAAGAAAATGATCCGGCCCTCGAGGCCCCCATGGTTGCCTCAATGTTCCTGGTAATAAAGAAAGGCAGCCACTTACGATAATGCGTCGATCACAGGAAGCACACCCAAATGACAAAGTAAGACGCATTTCCGTTACCGAGAATTGACGACTTGTTTGATGCCCTAAGTAGAGTCACGTATTTAAGGACATTAGACTTGGCATCAAGCTATTGGCAGATGGAGGTCAAAAAACGATGAAACTAAGACGGCCTTCACCATACCGTCAGGACTGTATGAATTCAAAGTTGTGCCCTCTGAACTATCGGACGTACCTGTGATATTTTGACGCGTAATGCAGAAAGCATTGCATTACCTGATCTCTAGAACAAGCCTGGTGTACCTAGATGATGTGACAGTCCACGGGAAGTCCAAATCAGAGCATGTGCGCAATTTGGAGTCCGTGCTGGACCGCCTGCCGGAAGTGGGTTCACCGCTGAACCCCTCAAAATGTCACTTTCTACTCAAGGTGGTAACATTCCTGGGGCCTGTAATCTCTGGGGCGGGTATCCGCACGGACCCACGGTAGACGCAACAAATTCGATCTTGTCTCACGCCGAAGGACGCAAACCAGCTGAGGAGCTTCCTAGAGCTAACGCCCGTACCTCCACTCTCCAGTCCAGACTAATTCAAAATAATCAAGAATTTACATGGCGGAAGAATGTGACCATGCTTTTGGATCACCAGGCCAAGCTCTGTGCAAAGCGCCAATGTTAGCTTTCCGGACCTGTTGTCGAATGCCGTGGAGTTCGTTTCGGATAATGCCGCAAGCGACAGTGCAATCGGAGCGGTTATGTCGCAACGACAGCAAGACAGTTTGAAACGAGTGATAGCTTACGGTAGCTGGAATTTAGGTAAACGCGAGAGGAACCACTGTATTCTTTGCGCGCCACCCCCGACATTATCTCCTGGGCAGAAGTTTTATTGCACGCACAGGCCACCAGTCTCCCCGCTGATTACAGAAATTTAAAGACCCAGAGGGGCAGTTAGACCGATGGCAGGAGATCCTACAGGAATGCGACTTCGTATGTGAAAACAGACACGGAATATGACGCTCGAACGCTGACTCACTATCATGGCGTCCTGCGTGCAATCACGGCGACTGTTCGTCTTGCACTAGGTAACACGTGGCGCTGATCAACATACAGGTTGGAGAATATGGCTGCTGGCAGCAGGCTGAAGCAACAGATCCTGAGGCTGCCATAATCTATGAAAGGTGCCGAGATAACGATGATGGACCAACAAGCAAGAAACTAGAAGGAAAAACTATGAATCTCTCTTCCTTTGGGCGCTATAGGAATATCTCAAGATGGCGGATGGAGCGTTCATTATCCAATACGCACCCGCTTATATGAGAAGGATTATGGTCCCTCAACCTATGGTATGTGACGTCCTAACAGACCTGCGCCTTGAGCTCGGACATGCAGGAGTAAACAAGTTGGAAGCAGCCGCGCGACAACTATTTTGGCAGCCGCATCAGCGGAGAGATGTCGAATTGGTAGGCCAACTGTGCGAGAAATGCGACACTTTCAAAAGCCGTCAACTGGGACGTCCAGCGCCGTTGCACGTTATGACCGCAAGGTGTTCTAACGGGTTGGTCGGCGTAGATATTGTGGGGCCGTTGCCCGAGACACCCCGAAACAATCGGTACTTCTTGGTTCTGGTAGATTACTTCACCAAATGGTGCGAGGCTGTCCCGCTTATATAAGTAGATACATCTACAGTAGCAGCAGCCACTGTCGACCACTGGGTGTGCCTTCGGAGAGCCCCGGGCTAACTATATTCAAAACATGGCTCCTGCTTCGAAAGATCTTTGATTCGCAAAGTGTGTAGGAGACTAGGAGTAGATAAAATGCGAACAACAGCTTACCGCCCGCGGGGCAATGGGCAGATGGAAAGGATGAACCGAACCCTCAAAAGTCTGCCCAAGTCTTTCGCAGGGGAGAGTGTAACTAAATGGGACTTAGCCACACCGAAATGTCTATTAGCTCACCGCAATGCCATTCACTGTTTGACTGAACCAACCCCACGTTTTTCGTGGATCGGTCGATTGCCTGTTACACAGCAACTGCAGCTTCCGTTGGCAAAACACGTAGGCTACCTCCTCAATACACTTCGACAGGCCCATCAAATTGCATCAACACATCTGGAGACATCTTACAGGCACCAAAAAGACTATCACGAAAAGAGGATATTTGGGGCTCTCCTGACGGTTGATGAAAGGGTGTGGTTGCATAACATGGGTTTAAGTCTGAGAGTTCCACCGAAGATGCATGAACAGTGGAAAAAGCAGCATTTTGTCGAGCGGATGCTTTCGGAGGCAACATATCACATAAGTCAACTAACAGGAACAAACAGACAGCCAATCGTGGTTCACCTCAATCGACTAAAGCCATATACACGAAATACGGACCAGGGACCATCACCAGACGTCCGTGAGGTAGAGATGGATGTCGATGTCCCGAACGTACTAGACATGAGCGAAGCACGGGGGACAGTGTTCAGCGAGGAAGGGAGCTGTGTAACGCGCGACTGGAACTAGTTAGCGCACACAGATTGAGTTTGAAGTGACCGCTAGGTGAACACTATACATGGGGACCCCGAAACAACGGACAGCTAGATAAACAATGAAGACAATTGTGTTTAAACTATCTCCAAGCGTTACGTAACACATCTCCGGCCATAACGAATGTCAGCTCATCTGGTTATATGTTAAAATATTTTGTAATGCGCAAGCAACAGGTACACGTGGACTGGGTTTGAGTTGTGTAATGAAGCTGTATCGAACGTATTGAAGTCAACGCTGTTCAGTTTTATCCCTTGTTCATACTTTTACAGATGAAGACACCCGCAACCGAAGATGAACGTTCGATGAGAACAGCTATGTCGTTCGGAACGGGCCTATTTGTTTAGATCGGAAGAAGGTTGTACACACATGCTTCGTGATCCATGCTGCAGTATACATGCTCGTCACTGCTTGCACTGTTCTGACATTATGGGAATTGTGTTACGGATGGTGTGCCAGTCCTTGCATTTCGGACATATTATTGTGCATTTTACGTAGCAGCCGTTGAGTGTCTCCGCCAGAGACTGTCAGTCATCGATTACAAACTTATTGCGGTTGTCTGGTGGTTTGTGCTAATGTGTTGTAAGTGCCGTTTCTGTTTCCGTTTGTGTAAGTCGTGTGCGCGGCCTACTGGGCGTTTATTTCATGCGTGTTTATGTTGCTCCCCTTCGGAAGGACGCTGTTCTCCGGTACTTCCACATTGTCCTAGAGTTGATCCGCAAGTGCAAACAGAGTAAAAACGGCCGGCTTGCATGTTACAACATGGATAGACGCTGGTGTGCTATTTCGCCTTTGGTTTGAGTGTAAATACATTTTCTACTGAAGGTCAAGGTCTTCTGTGTTCTACTGGGGTTTTCGGATATAGCTAAGCTCTGTGCTACGTGCCCGCGATTTTTGTATCCGTGCCCTGTAACGCACTTTGCTATCGTGTGATTGACGCCATCTTGGTTTTCGTTCAAGTAAGTTGTGTGCATGACTTACTGGGCCTCTGGCTCACGCTTGTTTCTGTTTTGTTACCATTCCAGATTCTCGCCGTGCCCCCGTCCTTCAGAGACGCTGTTCCTCAGTGCTTCCAATCCGTCGCGCATTACAGCCCTAGCTGTTTCTAGTTGTCGTTGACCGACGGCTACTAATACATTCACGAATGAGTCCTTCGTTCACAGAAGCAACTGTAAGTACCTTAATTCTGTCCAAATGAGTTATTATTGTGTCTTGTCTGTTGGCAAAGATATTTCCATTCCAATGCAGATATCAAAGTGTGGATTGAGCTATAAACTCTCGCAGATATTGGCAAAGAACAGACATTATGGGGATATTCATTTTAACACGTTGGGCCGTTTTGTAACCACCTGCAATTTATTTGTTCGCTATGGATGTTGTTTGGTTGCGATGATCTTCAATATTTCCGCAAATTATGAGTTACATTACTCGTGTGTTGAAAAAAAGACATTTCCTTTCATCCTGACTGAGTGTATTAGACACTCAGGATATCTTGAGTGTCTAATATCGACTACATGTGTAGTCGGTATTGAATGCAACCGCTCTACGGGTGTGTGTGCAATTTTTCTCCCGACTGTTCCTTGGGTGTTCCCAAAGTGTCTCCCTAGAACACTCAGGAATCACTCGGGGAACGCTCAGAGGACATTCAGGGAACGGCCATGCTACTAAGGTATAGTGTAGTGGGGACTACAATAGGCTTAGCTATCATTTGTACTCTCACTGCCACTACCTTTATGTTAACAACGTCATCGGGGTAAGGTGCACAGCTCTTTGTTCACGCCGTGCACTCAAATGTGTCCTATTTGTGTACAGACATTGAGCCCGACAAACTTAGTCAACCGATAGGAACGTGACAACCAATGGTCCACTCTGTATTGTGTTGTCATGTTGTCTTATGTATAATCCCTCCCGCTTCCATCCAGGTCTTCGAACACAGGCGGACACCGTCCGTACTGAAGAATGAGGAAGATGGCCAGCCACAGCCCGAGGTCAGCGATCAATGGGCGCGTATTGTCAGTGGTTCGTCGAGCTTCCCAGATGGTGACGGGGGATGTGTTCTGTAAGCTGTTTTCGGCGTTCGTGAGACCCCACCTTGAATATTGCACCCAGATGAACGTGCCATATCTGATGCGTGATAACGTAGTAATAGACGGGATGTGGATGCTGGCGTGGTGCACAATTTGAATGGTCTGCCATACTCACAAAGAACTGATAGCTAGCACAGGCGATCGCTTTTTTTATTGACGAATGCAAGGTGACCTGATCCCCATTCACCGTATATTAACCAGGCGCATTGATCCTGATCTTTGCGGTCTATTTATGCTGGCGCACTTGTAGGCTTTGTAGACACCATGTAGTCAGACATCGCCGTGATCACTTGGCGGTGCGATTTTAACCACGTTACTAGTACCGCGGGGACTGCTGCGTCGACCACGTAGGTTTCACCAGTTGGCCTGGATTCAGGAGTACGAGCCCAGTTGACTTACAGTTGCATAGGTGTATCCCCCTCCGGTTTCATCTACGTTTCTGCACAGGAACAGCCAAGTGGAATACCGCTGGAGTTCCGGTCCCATCTGAATCTGATCCTGAGGTCATTCCTGGCTGGTAGTTCTTCCCTGGACTGTGCCACCCGCTTTACCTATATATATGAAGACACGGTGTAGCCTGATCCTTTTTACCTATGCTGTGCCGATACATTTTTCTCACTGATTTGTGTCTCATCTCTTCGAGACAGACTGTTGCGTTTCCACTGCTGCAGTTGGATATTGAGTGTATTATCACTAGTGATTGACTGTTCTGGAACATTATAGTTATGACACCCACACACCTAATTCTGTAGTGTTTATTTTAACAGATGTTGGGATACCCAAACTCACACAAGAGGCGTATTTCGACCACCAAATATCCAGTATGCGGCAGGAGCCGAAACTTCCAGCGCCATTCAGATACACTGTTGTAGGAGACTTGCATACCTGACAACTTCAGGTGCGTCATTATATACTTCATTTCCCCCCAATACGACACATGAACGTAGTACTGCCACTGCTTCCCCATGAGACTTACAAAGGAATTATCGTTGCTATCCCAGGTGACTTCGACAGCCTTCTCACTTTCTGTGACGAAGGGTCACAAGTCTTTATCCAACAATAGATTACCGAAGAGAATTTCACAAATAGCAACAACTTAGCACCGCAGGATTGCTGAATTACCTACAACTGACGAGACAACCGGGTTGGTAGATGTTTGTGGACGAGTCGCAAGAGCGGATGGGATGTGTTGTGGAGAGATTCGGTGAAGGTATTTGACAGCTACGAGGTTAGTGTGTTTCGTCTTCGTCCCCTTGAGACTTGGCTAGGGCCGAGAAGTTGGCTAGGCTGTTGGGCCAGGCGAAACGTTTCGTATGTGTGACAAAGTCGCAGGGCCCGCGTAGACGTCTATAGATGAGGCGAACACTGTACGAAGCTACCCAGAATGACCAAGCAGTAGACAGCCTGACTGCCAGAAGTGCTTTACCTCTGACCAGCGTGGGCACGTGACACGTTTTTTGTCGTTAGCCGCCCCAAAGCGCACAACTGTCTGTAAGTCTCCTGTGTATCGTTTGTATCTCTTGTTTCTAAATAGGAGTTTAGAGATGCTTTATGTCATATATGGAAAGCCTAAATTGTGATTGCCAGATTCCGGGGCCGCGTATAGTCTGTCTAATAAAGAGAAACAACTTGCCAGCCTGATGTCACTTCTAGGCTGGTCAACCGAGTTTTAGTCGTCGGTGGGCAACCGTTACACATTCTTGTTTGTGTTCGCTAAGCATCAGCCTTGCGCGGATTGACCCGACCCCCATGGTTTTGATCAGCTATTCGCTTAATTGGTGGACGTTCTCTCCACTGGCCCTTTATAAATACAACAAACCACTGTCAGCTTTGTAGCCGAACACAAGCTCATTCTCAGGATACTGCATGCATGGGCGCGTTGCCGGAGGTTCAGTAGTTAAGATAATAGAATTGGTCAGAAACCTGTGTAACCCACTTATCCGGGAGGACTGCTTGCATAGTCTGCCGAGGCTAAATGCACGATTCGCCGATGACCCAATGGGCGTCGTTTTATATACGTTATCTGTTTTGAACGTGATTTTTAGATCCTACAGGATTTACTAGCTCTGACGCAGAAGCCGCAAATGTTCTGGCGAACTTCCACAACAGTGTTTCTGCATAGATACGTTCAGCATCTCAGGTTTGGACTAAGAACCTAATGGATGACATTAGTATTGGGATGCTTCATCGGAAGTTATTCTGGAAAATCTTTTACACCTTAAGTTTAGTTTTCCTAGTCTTGACCACTTCCCCACAAAACATTGCGTGAAGCAGCCGAATAATTTCCTGAATCCCTCAATTATTCACGCAGTCCATTTTCAAGGGCCAGGTACCCAATAATTAGAAGCTTACTAGTATTACGCTTGTCTTCACGGGCGGTAGGCCTGATCATTCTGGTGGTTGTCGGTCCATTGGTACGCTTCCCTGTCTTTCAAAAGTGGCGGAGGCGCTCGTATATGACTCGGTCCACAAGCACCTACCTTGCAACTTTTCACTGCCTCGCAATGGGGTTTTAAAAAGGATCGTACTCGCATGACATTTATCGTTAGCTACCGATTAGTAGACGATATCAGTTAATCGGGTCAGTGGTGATGACCTTGCCTACCGTGACTTCGTCAAAACGCTTGATCGAGCGACCCTTTCGGATCAATACTATAGGATGCAGGATGACCTCATTAAGTGGCTGGAGTTGTATCTTGTCAATCGGTACTGTGGTGTGCTCGTGGACCGTGCGTCCTTCAGTTGGCAAGTCATTCAGGGGTGTGTCATGGTCTTGTTGTTGGCCTGTTTTTGTTCCTTGTCACCAGTGATCTTCCGTTGATTTTGCCCCCGCTGTTGTTTTGGTTGATGGTGTTGAAGTTTGACGGCCATTGAATGTACCCAACGCTGACTCACTTCTACAAGATGACCTACACCTCTCGTTCAACTGGTCTCAGACGGGTACGTTGGAATTTAGTTTCAGGAAGTGCAAGGTTGTGCACGTTTGACACCTGTTTATTGCTTGAATGGATTCGTCCTCTATTCAGTTCTCATGAAGTGGAACGTAGACGTCTCCGTTCTGCTTTCTCTGTTGAGCATGAGAAGGACTAGCAGTGTTTTGACGCCACTCGATCCACTTCTTGGGAAGTTTGATCCCCGTTCTATGCTTTTTCTGATGACTCCAATCTGACGCACCTCGGGAATAAGACTGCGACTTGGTTCCCCTTTCTGCAAGAGACAAGTTGCTCCACAAGGTATGTCTTTCAGGACTGTGAAAGCGGATTCTCGACTTTCTCATCGATGCTGATACGTCGGAAGGCGTGGTCACAGCACGTCAC